>JAMPIV010005526.1:600000-882176 GCA_024509875.1 Oreohelix idahoensis
AGTGTGTATTCCCAAAATTTTGGGGTAAGTGTAAACAATTTATTTACTAATGTTAATTTTACAGGTTTCTTGCTAAGTGGTTATATATGAGGCGGCAACCTCAACATATGAAAATAGTATATGCATGAACCACTACTGCAAGAACTGGTAATTGTTTCTAACTAGTCGTGCGGGAAACCCGACAGCAGAGATGATCCCAGAACTCAGACGGGTGTAAGGATGAGTAATGAGTGATGATTACATCACCTGTGCCTAAAGTGTATAGAATCATTTTGTGAGATTTATATACCTTTTTAATTGTAATTCAGGCAGATCATTATTCACGCACTCCAGACGCAATTTCCTAGTTGATACCCAGAAGGATATTGGTGAATTTTCATCAAATTCCCTGAGTTACATTGTGTGCTCGGGAATTTAATTCTTCTGAGAGGTTAACATAAGTCGGTGGAGCGCATGAAAATGGGCCTGTTAGTTTGCGGAGAACAAATATACTGAGGCATTTGTTTCTTTCTAATTTGTCACAGTTCGTGGTTACAAGACATCAGACTTAAGTACTGAAGTTCCTACGCCACTAGTGTGAGAGAAGAGTATCACCACCAACTGCCTACAGTGGACGAGTTATGTGGAGAAGTGTACTCATCACCAAAAAGAAGTGACGGAAACCACAGCTGCAGGACGCATCTGGAGCTAAGTTTTATATAACAGGCTACAGCAAAAATATGGACATTATTATTAACGCCCTACCAAAACCTCAATGAGGAAAAATTTAATATAACTTTCACCCCATTTAATCCTTATTTTAACTTGTTGAACTAATTGACTATTAAATTTGTTGTATTTTATTTTAAACTAAACAATAATAGTTGATTCAGTTTATATGTACGAAAGCAAACGTATGAGCCAGTTCTTCTTGATAAATACATATACATAAATATAGAGCCATTACTTATAAGAGGGCATTCGTTGGATTACTCCAACTGGGGGCTTGACGGGCCAGAATTATTGCATAACCCCTTCACAAAAGGTAACGGACCAGATAATAAGTTAACAAATTTGCTCAGCCCTTAAGCAGCGTTTCTTCTTGACTTCTGGGAATTTCTTGTGAAGGCTCCCCTAAGGTAGAAACGACATTCATCTTCTATCTATATCTTCGGCCAAAAGTAATCTTGTGCGAAGATAGATACCTTGGACGACCTACTTTTAGATACGCTTGCATTGTGACCATTAGTGGACCACTACTGCAAAGCAAGGGGAGGCAATCCTGTGACACAGATGTAGACCAAAACACACCAGGAGAAGAGAACTAGAAAAAAATGATGAAGACATAGAAAGAACTTGAGCTGATGTCACATGACAGGACTTGGCATGTGTTTGTTGAAGGTCTATGCTCCTTGTGGAAGGTCAAGGTAAAGGATCCCATTACATGTCCATTGAGGCATATTGGGAATATGGTGTTAGGCCCATATTTTCTTGACCATATGGCACACTAGAGGTGACGTGGTCAGCATCACACTGGCTGCCTTTAAGCTTCCCAGAGTTGCTCTGGCACCCAATTCATGAGGCTGTGTCGACCTCGAAACCGTCTGCAGTCTAAAAATATCCCACCTCAACTGGGGATCTAACCATGGACCACTGAGTTCATAAGCCAGTGCACTAACCTCTGCACTACTGCAGCTCCATGCTCCTGGGGGAACTAAAGGGTACTGATTGATCTAGTGATGATCAAAATGACAAAATACTCAAAATAAAAATAAAATGTTATCAAACTCTGCCACTTATCTTTGCAGAATTACACTTGCTTCACTGCATGTTACCACAGATATTCAAACTAAAATGTGTCAATAAAAAGGGACAAACAATGCTGTATGAGGTAAAAATGATACTAAGTTTGTTTAAATTTGTATGGTTGCATAGTGAGATTAATACATTGAAAATGCTTTTACACTCTACTATTGTGGAGTATTGACATTAACTGTCTAGTAAACTTTGATTCTGCAATGTTCTAAACAACAGTGTCCATGATTGGCTTCATGTGTTAGTGACATTATAAAATAAATCTGGATTTCATACTCTTCAATCACCATACATCCTTCAGCTCCCCAAGGAGCATTGGTCTTCAACAAACTTATGCCAAGTCTTCCTGTCACATGCCATCAGCTCAAGGTCTTTCCCAGGGTTGTGGAGTCGGCTAAAAATTTTTCCCTCCTTTGCATGGATCAAACATGGATCTGCCATGACTTGTCTCATAGGAGGGACATTTTTTTACTGACTCCACTAAAAAATGACTGACTCCACAACTCCAGTGGTCTTTCCATGTCTGTGTCATCCCTTTCATTTCTGTCTATGGTTCTCTTCATGTGTTCTTCGGTCTCTAATCTTCAATCAGAATGAGTCATACTAGCACATGAAGTGCTGTGGTGTAGGGGCCAGCAACAGTGATAACCGTATACTCTGGTAAAATGGTCAAGGTAGTCCCATTGCAGATACTGCCATAGGGGAGTGAAGTGTTAGAGACTTTGCCATAATAGGTCCAGCATCGAGATGTGGGGTGACCAGTTCCCTTTCTTGCTGTCTTTTCCTTCCCTAACTCAAAGTCAGGTACCCATTTACAGCTGGGTAGACTGCAGTGTGTCAGTACGGTGCATCGAACCTGGCACCTTTGCCGCGAGACACCTGCGCTCTAACCACCCTGTCAATCGGACACCCCATTAAAGCAAAGGGACACCACCAAACAAACCTGAAATTTTTCCACTAATTGGATGCTGTTCATACAAGGATATACAAATGCCATATGCCTGCTGCTCACGGAGATTCCAGTCTCTCACGCCAGCCACAAAATTTGCATAGTAAGCTGCAGAATAGAGAAGTTAAAAGAAAAATTTTTTTTTTAATTTGAGAAAAACTGCTTATCAGGAAGCTAATGGGAAACATGGAAAGGACGGGAAGAATGTTTGTGCATGCATGTGCGTACGTATACATTCAGTTTAAATAAATGTGAGAAAAATGAAAAAAAAAACAGTAATCCTACATTTTTATTAATAACTGAGGACCAGTTTTAAAGCATCTGATTCTAAGCTATCCTGGCAGTTCATTACGTGGGTTGACACTGATATCAGCAACCAAATAAATCAATATTCCAGTCCTTATGGTACAATTCCTATTAAAACATGCATCCAATAAAGATCAAATCAAAACTGAGTGAACGAACCAAAGTCTAAAATCATCGTTTTCCTTTTGGCTCCTTATGAATCAACATCTGCAGCTGGTCCCCTTCCAAGACACCTTCATCAAGCATTTACATGTTCTTGCAGCAGTGGTTTCAGTAGCAAATATGTTTCACATAATGAGATTGCCAGACACCATAAAAATCATCTCTCTCATGCTTACAGATAATAATAATAATAATAAATTCTTTAAGCGCCAAACACGGCGCATAAGGCAGATACCAGTGCTCTCCAGGTTGTTCGTTGTGACGCCACTCCTCTTAGCTCTTGCACATTATTTAGGCCCAACGTTCTTCCTTCTCTTATTATTGTTCTTCTGAGTGTTTCTTTTGGTCTTCCTTTTTTCCGCTTACCCTCAGGAACCCAAGTGAGCGCCTGTAGTGGTATTCTGTTGTTTTGCATTCGTAGGACATGACCGATATATGACCATCGTCTTTTCCTTATATAGTCGGAGACATATTTCTGCCTAGAGTCTTCTCTTATTTGTCGATTAGTCTT
Organism: Oreohelix idahoensis; assembly: GCA_024509875.1. Lineage (NCBI taxonomy): Eukaryota > Metazoa > Mollusca > Gastropoda > Stylommatophora > Oreohelicidae > Oreohelix > Oreohelix idahoensis. Next base: position 603,723 of record JAMPIV010005526.1, read on the forward strand.
GAATTCTTTCCAACTGATGTTCATGAGTTTTCTAAGACATTTGTTCTCGAATGTATTCAGCTTGTTCTCCAATGATTTTGTTATTTTCCAACTCTCACAGCCGTATGTTAACACTGAGATAACATTTGAATTAAACAGACGAAGCTTGGTATGTATATTCAATGATCGTAATTTCCAAATGTTAGATAATCTATTGAAGGCGCTAGCTGCCAAAGCAATTCTAGTATGGATTTCTCTTGTTGTGTCACCATCCTGAGTCATTTTACTGCCTAAATAATTGAAACTTTAAACTTTCTGTAGTTTTTCCCCGTTCAAGATGATATCAAAGGTCTCGTTAGAAAAGTTCATAGCTTTAGTTTTAGAGGCATTTATTTGGAGACCAATTTTAACCGAGAGATGACACAAATTATTTATTGCTTCTTGGGATTGTCTTGGTGTTGAACTTAAGAATGCTACATCATCTGCGAAATCCAGGTCCCCCAGGAATTTTCCATTTGTCCATTTTATACCCAATTGTTCATTGTGGGTATAGTTTCTCATAACCCAATCAATAGCTATTCCAAAAAGTAGTGGTGACATAATACAGCCTTGTTTCACCCCTGTTTCTACTGTAAACCATTCTGTATTCCCTTTATTTGTTCTAACACAACATCTTGCATTGTCATATAGCGCTTTGATTATATTCACATATTTTGTTGGAAAACCATAGATTGTAAGTATCTTCCACAATGATGGGCGGTGTAGACTATCAAAGGCTTTTTGAAAATCGACGAAGGTGATAATAAGTGGCGATTGCCTTTCCACTGATTCTTCTATAATTGTTCTTAGTGTGAATATTTGATCAATACATGATCGTTTCGGCCTGAAACCCGCTTGTTCTTCTCTGATCTTTTCGTCAGCATGCAATTTAAGTCTTTCTAACATCATGCAACATAATAATTTTCCAGGTACTGATAATAGAGATATACCACGCCAGTTATTACAGTCTGATAGATCACCTTTTTCTTCGGTAACTTTACAATAATACTGTCTTTCCATTGTTGTGGTGGTTGTTCTTCTCTCCATACTTCATTTATAATATCTAAAATTCTCAAGAGGTTGTTGTCATTAACTGCTTTAATCATTTCCCCTGAAATTTCGTCAACTCCAGCAGCTTTAAAATTTTTTAATCTTTTAACGGCTTGTTTGATCTCGTCCAGCGTGAATTCATCGCAAGTTAATGGCAAGGTGGTTGTGGATGTTTCATTATTAAAATCAGGTGTTACTGTTGGTGGTGGTCTGTTTAGCACCTCCATGAAGTGCTCAGCCCATCTCTTCATTTGTTCTTTTTCTGTTGGTATTGAATTCCCTAATTTACCTTTAACAGGTGTTTCCATAGCAGTAGGCTGGTGACATAGTTGTTTTGTAATTTGATAAAGGCACCTACTATTACCAGTTCTTGCAGCATTTTCAGCTTCTACGGCCAGTTCATTGATGAAATGTCTTTTATCTCTTCGAGTTTTTGTCTTCACTTCTTTATTTAACAAGTTATAAGTTAGTTTGCAAGATTCAACTGCATTATGTGTACTTGCCGCTAGTAGTTTAAGTTTTGCTGTTTTCCTTTCTTGTATTTTATCCCAAGTATCTTCTCTCATCCATTTTTTTCTTTTTATGTACTAGGTATCCGGTGGTCGCTACAGCTGCTTCTGTCATTGCTGTTCTCAGTTGTTCCCATTTAGTATCGATTGTCTTGGTGGTGATATCGTTGTCAATTTTGCCTAAAGCATCGAAATAGTTGTTCATTTTGACATTATATTCCTTCTTTATATCATTTGATTGCAGTCTGTGTACATCTATTCTTCTATTTTTATTCGGTTGGTATAACTTCTTCAGTTTAATTCTCATTTTAGCTATGCAGAGGTTATGATCGCTTCCGATCTCTGCACCTCTGTATGCTCTTACGTCTTGAACTGATGAGCGAAATTTAGCGCTTATGCAGAAGTGATCTATCTGGTTCTTAGTTCTGCCATCAGGTGAATTCCATGTTATCTTGTGGATATTCTTATGTGGAAAGATGGTGTCTGCCACAACGAGGTTTGATATTTCACAAAGTTCTAGAAGTCTTTCGCCATTTTGATTCATACAGCCTATGCCATGAGTACCGAGATATCTTTGTACTCCATCGTTGTTGTCACCTACTTTGGCGTTAAAATCACCCATGACTGCTATTATGTCATGCTTGGGTATTGTGTTGATGGTACTTAGAAGTGCTTCATAGAAGTCATCTTTTGTGGTATCAAGAGCGTCGTTAGTTGGTGCATAACATTGTACAATTGAGAGCTTGAAAAATCGTGTCTGAAATCTAGCTAATATTAGCCTCTCATTGATAGGTACCCAGCTGATAAGCGATGCTGCTGCTTTCTGTGTCATTAGGATGGCTACTCCCTCTGTGTGACGATTATCATTACTACCAGAGTATATAATTTGCTTTTTTTCTTCTGAAATATATTTTATGCCCTTCCCCGTCCATCTACACTCGCTGACACCCAATAAGTCCAACTTATAATTATCCATTTCTTTAATTACTTCTTCCAATTTTCCGTCTTGATACATAGTTCTTACATTCCAGTATCCAATTTTAGAAATCTCCTTAGCCCCCAAGATATTAGAGTGAGTCATGTTTACTGTCGAGCCTGGTTCTGTTTCGGTAACAATAGCTTGTTTTACGATAGTGAATTGTTAACTCACTGATCAACCCTCCGATCCAACCGACCGATTCGAGGGTTTCGAGGTCAGTTATAGGAAAATATCTACACCACTAGATACTCTGGTGTATCTTTTATTCTATAATTTAACATAACATGGTGATATCCATCGAAATATACACATTCCTGATGTTTTTCTTTCGGCGTCTAAGGTGAGAAACGAATTTCACCTCCATCTTACAGATAAGGGCGGAAAAAATAGTTGGAAATCGTAAAGAGTAGGCTTTTCAGGCCATTGCCCTGGCAAAATTAGAAAACTATCCACCACAAAAATATTTATAGAATGTGTGATTCCTATATACACACATTGGGATTCTTGCCGGTGTTACGGTGTTCATGCACTGTGCTGAGATCCTCCTTGCATGATCTAAGGGAGAAGCAGTGATGGAGTTGTCTGTGTGCAATGAAGATAGTCCTTAAAACCAAACCAAACCAAACAGCTCATAATTCTCTTAAGTTGCCCATTTAATCAGACTACAAAACTATAGCAAATTCCATTCACTTCCTACAACTGTAACTAAATTACTATAGACCCACATCCTTTCATCTGAAATCCTTGGTAACAGCTGTGTTTCGGAAACCAGATTATTTTGATTTCCAGATGTTGCCCAAACTGCGCTTGACAAGTCGCCCAAAATAGCCCAAAGTCACCCAAAAAGTGTTCAAAAATCACCTAATATCGCCCACAAGTAGCCTAAAGAAACTTCCGATTGTAAGAATATTTCAGTTTTCGGGTGTTTGGATAAAAAGGTGTGGACCTGTATAATAATTTGTTGTTTAACTGCGGCTGCTAAGTTTGTATAACATTTAACATTCCCCTTTTCCATTTTAATTACTCTTTCTATTTACTGAAATAATTTAACACATCTATTTCCCTTAGAACGTAGTGTGTTACAACTTTCAACTTCCTGAGGAGAATAGGCCACTAATTAGTTCAAGCGAAGTCCTCTTGTCCTGCACCTCTTAATTCAAGTTCTTTCCTTCTCGTCTTTATCCCTTTTATGACTGTCTCCATTTTCCTTCTCCAAGTGCTGTTGGGTCTCCCTCTAAATTTTTTTTTGACCTTGAGGATTCCACAACAAAGACTGTATTGTGATGCTATTAACTGGTTTCCTCTATGTATCTCTTAAAAAGTTAGTTGCTTATCCTTTACAGGACGTGGCAATCAACCCCAGCTTTTATTGGCTGTTTGTGATTTTTCTAGGCAATTTTTTTCATTCAGTAGTTTGCCATTGCTTTCTGAACGGTACGGCGCTTATACCATTGTTAGAAATCCACACAAAGCGATCTGCTACCAAACTGCCTGCAGCAGGTTTCGAACCTGGTATATCTGGATTATGAAACTGTGTTCATATCCATTAGGCCACAGACGCCGACATGTGTCTCTTACACACTGCAAAATTCTTGTCTTCATGTCTAGTTCCACATGCATTCATCTGCTTCTTTCCACCTGTTCCATGTTGTCATACTGTCATGCCATTTCAATCCTCATATATGGCACAGTTACACACTAAGACAGCTCTAGCATTTACATTCTTTTTTTTTTTTAAATGTATTCCGACTTTTGTGTTGGACTGATTTCCAAATATTTTGTCTTCTCAGCTTATTTCTTTGGCGTTATCTTCTATCCTCTGTCATTGTGACTTACACAGGAAAGTTTGACAACTATTTCCAACTATCTTTTTATTCAGTCATTACCCTTTAACTCGCTACCAAGGACAGGCCTTCAGCAAGTTCATTTCAAGCCTTCTTATCTTTTACAATCCATTCATGGTCTTGCTGTGTCTCCTTTATCCCTTTTAAATCTGTCTCCAATTCCTTTTGCCATGGGTTTTTCAGTTTTCTTCTATTTCTCTCAATCTGGGGATTCCAGAACAATTTTGTCTTGTAATGCTATCAATTGGTTTCCTCAACGTATTGATACAAACATTTTTTTCTCACAACTTGATCCGCAGATATTTTTCTAGTTCTTCCATGATTTCCATACGAGTGATTTTTAAAAAATCATTTTAATCCCTCTATTGTGGGCCACATTTATTAAAATCTTTAACTTGCTGGTTGTCATTTTGTTGTTTTCCATATTCCTGTACCACATAAGAACATCTTGACATCTGAGCTGAACATTCTTACGTTCTGTCTTGGCAATGAGAGGTCCTCTTGTGTTCTGTATTATTTTCTTTTATACTACTGTCCATTCCTCCATTTCTGTCTATCTTGCTGATAACATACATGTTGTAGAGATGTGTCTCCATGTACTATTTGATTACCATTTTGTGCATTAATAAATGCATTTAAGATTTTACTTTTCTACATGTATTTTTAGACCGAACTGCTGCGACTAATTATCAGAAATTCTAATTTTTGTCTTGCATCTAATTATGGTTATAGGATAGAAGAGCGATAGGTCACTGGCAAAAATCTATATTGTTGATGTGTTTTACTGATACATAATCAACAAACACAAAATGTAAAACTTGACATGCTATATCTCAAAAAAACTAATATGTTGGATTCGAGAAAAACTAGACAGGTTAGACCTGAGTATAACTAGACGTAAAACTAAGTATGTTAGACATGAATAAAACTATTCCTTCACACCTATGAACTTTACATTAGACTCTTCCTGGTTAAGTAATTAAATGTACCAACATGAACCTCTGAAGTGACACAAAAAATTATGCTTTAAAGTTATCAAGTAATCTAGCTCTATAGGACAAAGATTATATAAACAAACATACAAGTAATCTATCTGCGGATGTGTGAGCGATAAATAAAACAGAGACATATTATTCACTTAGCTTTCAGGGATGCTAAGTTAAAATGACCTGAATTTCACTTGTTTAGATAGAGAATAAGAACAATGGGTCACTTCTTGTTGTTGAGCCACTAAGTTTGTTGCTACAAACACGATTTGATTCTAACCCTCTCTGTTTTTGATCTCTTCTCTCTGTCTTCAAGTGCCATGCCCACTGGCAAAGGTGATCAGGTTTTTCAACAACTTTCTGTTCTGAAAGCTCATTCATTCATATCATTACCCATTCGTTGCTCCCTGTGGAGCATAGACCCTCAACAACTTCCCATTAATTCTTCTTATCCTGTGTCATACATTCCCTTTTACAGTCAGTCTCCAAATTCCTTCACATGTTTATGAGTCTATTTCTCTTACCCTGAGAATTCTATAATAAGCACTGCCTTAAGAGGCAGGGCCCCTAGGCTTTTTGGTGTTTGGGCCCCCTTTCTCCGAACAGGTAATAATTTTGATATTTGTTTTTCAAACCCCTTAGCATGGTGATGGTATATCCTTCTTCTTCAGGTGCCTGGTCTGGAATAGACCTTGGCGATCATGACCCTCCAATCTTCTCTGTCTTTTGATAGTTTAATGAGGTTGTTGTTGCCCATGCTGTTGTTTGTTGCCCAGTTGTTTAAGCTTCCACATACATCTTTCTCAGCCTTCCTCTTCCTCTCCTACCTGGTATTTATTTTCCCACATAAGACTAATTCCTCTACTCCGTCTCTTCTGTTAATATGTCCCATAAATTTCATTTGTCTTGTCCTGATGGTTTTGATGAGAGATCTATTAACACCCGCAGCTGTCAATACCTCGGCATTTGTTTTCTTCTATGTCCACGATATTCTCAGTATCCTTCTCAAAAACCACATTTCTGCTGCCTCCAGTTTTTTCACCATTTGGTTACTCATTGTCCAACATTCGCATCCATATAAAAGAATGGACTACACGTAGCCCCTTAGTAAGCGAATTTTTGTGCTTATGGTGATGTTTCTGTTTTTCATTACGTTGCTCATCCTAGTAAAGCCTTCTTTGGACATGGCGATCCTTTTCTTTATCTCTGTGTCCCATCTGCCATCAAATGTCAATGTGTAGCCTAAATATTTAAAGAGATTGACTTGTTTGATTTTTTCTCTTTTGCTGTTCAAAGAGCATACTGGTATTTGTGTATACTAGTATTATTAACTCTTAGTATACGAGCTAATTTCATGACTACCTTTACAGATTTTGCAATAAACAATTTATTTATAAAGATAACATAAGTGTTATATATCAAAATGTGAAGAAATGAAACCCCTATATCATGCACATAACTAAATTGTTCAGTGGTTTTAAACATGCATTCACCTATAAATTTTCGCTATTGACGGCGATCGATCATCGGCCTCTCTAAGAGGCCGCTCGTATACTAAGAGTGGTATGTTAGTTTGTTAGCATTGCTTACCTCTTTTATCAGTAACTATTTTTTTTATTAATGTTTATTAGTATTATTTTTATTATTATTAAGGTAAACAAAATAGTTTATGCACCTTTATGATTTTGCAAGGGTTCATTATGTCTTTTAAGCTATTTTTTATTTTTACTGTCTGTTTAGAATGTTATGAATGTGATTGCAAAGTGCAAACATTTTCTTTTTGTAAATAAATCTATGCATTAAAAAAATTTTTTAACTTATGCATGCGTCCTCAAGAGCTCCGGGCCCCAAGGCTTCAGCCTACTTAGCCTAATGGATGATCCGGCCCTGCTTACAGGTGTTCAGTTTGGAGATTTTCCTAAAAGAAAGAATTGATTCCTTCCGGCTTTCTCTGTCATATATAAACCTCCTTAATAGAGGACCTTCCTTGTTTGGATGGCTGAGTTGAAATTGTTCTGATTGTGTTGGTCATCAATTATGTTGCTGACTTTGTTCTATGCAATGATGATAAAATATTCTCTCTTTGTCATCCTCTATCTCATTTTCCCCATCAATTTTGCTCACCTTACTAGTTTTTGTTGTTGCTGTTCCAAGTACTGTTCCTCATCGTTCCTTTGTAATACTGTATTCTATTTACACATCCAGCAGATTCAGCTCTTTGTTTCCTATTACTTTCTTGGTCGTCTTGTTCTAGGATCTTCCAAATGTTTCATGTAAATTTTGTCTAACTATTCTCATTCTTTCGACATGAACAAATGAATGCAGAGATGACACTTGATCTGATCTGAAATTCTTTTGAGAACTGAGTACTTTGAGTGCCGAGATGGATATTTAAACCTGTACAGGATAACACCACTTGAAAGTGGACAATACAAACTTATATACAGCTTAGTAGATTCCTTCTAATGACTTAAGTTCAGTAAGCTTATGTATGTATGTATGTATGTATGTGTGTGTATCTATATATATATATATAGTGTACTGAAAAAATAGTTTGCATTTTCTGGTACTTACTGTTATCTGTATGGCCTTCAGCAAATGCCAGACCTGAGTCTGGACCTGTATAGCTGGCCACAATTTCATCTTCAAGAGGTGACAACTGGACATATGGAACTGCATCAGGATTGCCCCCGTAGAAGATTTCGGGGCCAAATTTGATCTTTTTAACTTTTCTGTAATGCAGTAAAATGGACACAAATATGAACAAAATGGCCCCATGTAGTTCCCGGGGGGGGGGGGGATGTGTCTCTGAAAAGATAACAAATGAATGGGACTACTGCACCCTCAGGAATGTAATACAAGGTGACTAATATGAGGTTGTTCATAAGGCTGGCAATCCCATCATGCAAAACATAATGCCACAGAAATCACCACTGCAAGGGGATGTGACTGCTTCATGTAGGCTTTCTGCAAGAGGACCTACTGCAGTGATGTCTCTGTGCTCCACAGGTAGCGCAACGGAAAATGATGGTTAACAAAATCATCAAGACTTCTCTTTAAACATTAAACGCTCCCCCTTCTCCATTTTTTTCTTCAAAAATCAAGGAACATGATTTCCTAAGCGGAGCTGAAGCAGCTGTGACAGTATGACCAAACATTATTTTACAAGCACACACATACACAACAAAGCATGTGAGAGATATGTACAATAGCAATATCAGCAAAATCTGTAACAGAACCCTAAGCTTACTCAACGTTTATGGTAATTAAACCTTTCTCCAACATACCAAGGAATTCAGACACCTAAGAGGAATATCAGAAAGTATGGCCCACGGACAGAGAAACAAAAACAAATACCAAATGGCTTATCAAAATCTCTATGAGACCACAGCAATATCTAAATCTATAGCATATAATCTAACAAAACTGCTACAATTTTCAAATACAGTAATTATATCACAAATATATCATATATGACTTCAGATGCCTAAGAATTCAAGAACAAATACAACCCATTAACGATAGAAGAGACTTTACTTCATCAGGAAAGAACAGTTTAAAAGGCTACACACCAATCAATGAATGACAGTCTGAAAGCATTTGGCCAGGGCTTACTCTAGAGAAGCTGCTTTGCACAAAAAGCAAAAAGAAAACATCCAATGAAATCAGACCTTTCATAAACAAAAGATAAGAGCCCATCAAGATAAGCAGCACAATTTCCACCTTAAAGGAGAATAAGGTTTCCCAGAGTTGATTGACAACATACCAGAAATGTAAAATGACAGTCAAATGGATGCAGAGAGGAAGCATATGGCCAGGGCCATAGATATGGGGGGAGGGGGAGTTGATGTGTTCAAACAACCCCCCCCCCCCCCCCCCCAAAGGGTTTGGTGAAAAACATTTGTGGGGAAATTATACTGTACCAAACATGTTTTGTGCTGACAATTCTTTTATAAAAGCCTCCTCTTTATTAAGTCCTATCTACGGCCCTGCATATGGCTATGAAGTACATGAAAAGACATATCCAACGGCATAATGAACTCGTATATGTAAAAATGGATCAGTAAATACAGATATGAGGAGGGGGGGCATATACATAAAATGGAAAACTGAAGAGGAAATCCAGAGCTCAGTCACCATCATCACCTTAAAGCACTCCATGAGTAAAAACCTTCAATTAATGTTAGCCAAGTCCTCCTGTGCACATTACAATATTTAAACAGAAAAAAAATATATATATATATAACTAATAAACATGTTAAACCGGTTAAAGGTAATGACAAGTATCCATGATTATTGTAGAGACTATAATATTAATTAATCCAGGGGAGAGTTTTTAGCTATTGTGGATAAAAGTGGACTATGAGGATGGAGGCTACAAAATCTATTTTGTTCTAATATAATTCAGGAAAGAAGTGATCCTCAGTCGTATATTTTTGTGTGTGTGACGTCACATTACCTCAAGCCCTTCTCCCTCTATAATCACACTTCGTCACAAAATGTGGACCCCCCTTCCCCCTCACTGCGAGGCGTTTAATGGCTACAAAAATAAAAACAAACATAAATAAAGACATAAATATTAGGAGCGTATCTTCGTCTCCTCAGGGGGGAAAAAATGAACTTTTAAAAATTGAGTTGTTCTAAAACTGAAGATCGATCCTATTATAACCTCCATCATTGCTGCTCCCAAGTCGAACCTTACTATTCCGGAGGGCAGAAAACAAACGTTCTACAACTACGTTGATGGTTGTGACTCCCAAAATAACACTTATCTTCGATATAAGGTCGAACAAACTTACTGCCATTTTATATTCTCGCGAGTGGGCTACTGGACTACGCTCTTTTTTAAATTTTTTTAATTCCGGAGGGCAGAAAACAAACGTTCTACAACTACGTTGATGGTAACTGGAGTGACGTTATCAGGAGTATCAAAATATTGCCTCTGTTACACTTATCTTCGATATAAGGTCACAGTGGTTAGATACACAAGTATCGGAGAAACATCATAATCGTAAACGGGTATCAGAAGAAGCCATTATATTCTCTCGAGTAACTGAGTAGTTTTACTGTACGAATCTCATTCCGCAGTGGGCACTGACTACGGCTTTTTTAAAATTTTTATTAATGTGTTTGCTACTTTTCTTTGTAGCACGCCCCTTTCAACCATCTACCATGTACATGGAGTTGTTGGTTATATCAGGACGTGTTTCCTTTATTGTAATATATTTTTGTTTGTATTTATTTTATACTATATTATCTCTAGTCGGTATTTTTCCTTTTGTAGTTATAGTTCAACATGGTTTTTAAAAGAAATTCCAAAATATGCTATTTTCTAAGTTAGTATGTTTTTAATTTTCACTGGATGGTTTCTTTGGTTAATCTGTATGTATCTGGGGCGAGTCTTTCACGAGTTTGGACTACTGACTCAAATCCTTATTTGTTTTTTATATGTTAGCTTTAGTTTTTGTAATATAGTGTTTTATTAACTTTTGCATTTCTGAAGGGGTCTTTGTGCCTATGAGATTTTCTACTCTCATTTCTACATTGTGGTTACTACAGTATGTCTTAATGTTTTGCCTCTGTTGGTCATATTTCTTGCAGTCCACCAGAAAGTGTCTAATTGTGTTTGGTTCTTGACACTCTTCACATGTGGGTTCCTCAATCATGAAATATCCAGTTCCAAGCTTGAGCCTCAGCAATTTTTTATTAATTGGTATTTTTAGTTCATCTTTTATTTGACATTTTTTGCTTGGTTTTTTAAGGATTTTATATGAGTGTCTTGCTTTTTTACTTTGGTCCCATGCTGTTATCCACTCTTTAGTTATTGCTTGAGCAATTAAGCTCTTAATTTCAAACTTCCCTAAGCCTACTTCAATTTTGTTATGGCTAGCTCTCCCCCCTTTGGCTTCTTTGTCTGCAAGCTCATTTTCTGCTATCCCCACATGTGATGGTATCCATGTTAGTGTTGCACTGCATCCTATAGTTTGTAGATATGTATTAACCTGTAGTATTTCCTCTATAATATCTGGCCTGCTACATTCATTTCTGTTAGCTAATACTGATGATAGGGAATCTGTGAGAATGGTTACTTTTTTTGGTAGATTTTCTACAGCTATTTCTAAAGCTTTTAGGATTGCCACTAATTCTGCTGTAAAGATGGATGTATTACCTGTTACTTTGTATCTTTTATAAATTTTTAATTTTGATATTGCTATTCCTGCTCCTAATTGTCCTTCTTCATCTTTTGACCCATCTGTATATATAGTTAGGCTATTATTTATATACCGTTCTATGTACTCTAGTGTTTTACTTTTTGCTGAGATTATGTCATTAGATTTATTTATGATCTTTGTTAAGTGGGAGTCAGTTTCTGGCACTTTTAATTCCCATGGTGGGATCTTTGCTTTATACAGAGCACTACTGTTTATCGCATTAAACAGGTCTGGGTATTGATCCACTTCATCCATTGTTTTCCACCCTGACGGGTATCTATTATGGTTTAATGGAATGTGGCCTATGTACTGGTTACCCCTATCAAAGGTTTTATGTGCTGGGTGAGTTGGATCTTTTGCCACTCTTGCCCAGTAGCTGAATCTCAGTTCTTTTCTCCTTAGCTCCAGGGGTATAATGCCTAGCGCTACTTCTAGTGCCTCTGCTGATGTTCCCTTTGAGGCACCTGCTATTATTGACAGTGCCTGGTTTTGGACTGTGTCTAGTTTTTTCTTATTGCTTGGGGCGGCTGATGCATAGACAACACTGGCATAGTCAAGTTTGCCCCTAATAAATGATTTATAGAAGGTTAACATGGTCTTATTGCAGGCGCCCCAACCACTTCCTTTCATATATCTTAGCATGTTAATAAGTCCCCTACTGCTTTGCACTAATAGGTCTATGTGTTTGTTCCAGTTTAGTTGCTGGTCTAATACCATACCAAGAAATCTAGTTGATTTTGCTGTGCATACTTTTTTGCTCATTAATGCTTATGTCAATTATATTGTTTTTAATTACACGCCCTCTACTGAAGATCATTCCTATGGTTTTTTTAACGTTTAGATTAAATCCCCACTTGTTCATCCAGTCAGATACTTTATCCATTTGCCTTTGTACTGTTTTATAGAGGAATGGGAGATTTCTTCCCGTTCTCCATATCGCAGCGTCATCTGCAAACTGGGATAAGTTGTTTTTTAAGTCTTTAAACTCGTCGCCTAGGTCGTTGACCATAATCGTAAAGATAGATGGTGATATTACTGATCCCTGGGGAATTCCATTCTGTTGCTCATACACCTCAGATCTATCATTGTTTATTTGTACCGTGAAGTATCTATCCTGCAGGAAGTTTTCTAGATAATTGTAGGTTCTGCCTACTATACCTAATTTCCTGATTTTGTGTAGTGCACCCTCCCTCCAACACTCATCATATGCTCTTGCTACATCAAGGAATATTGCTACTGTCTTTTCATTCCTTTTGAAGCCTGTTTTAACATCATGTTCCAGCCTCAACAGTTGCTCTATTGTACTATGTTGGCTTCTAAAGCCTGCCTGGGTTGGACTGTACAAATTATGCTTTTCTAGATGAAATTTTAGTCTGCTATTGACTATTGTTTCTAGAATTTTTCCTAGATGCGATGTTAACGATATTGGCCTGTATGAGCTGACATCATGTGTTTCCTTATCTGGCTTTAGTATGGGGATGACTACTGCTGTCTTCCATGAACACGGTATTTTTCCCGTGTGCCAGATTTTGTTGTAGAGGGATGCAATCACTCTTAGAGTTGTATTTGGTACCTTTTTGAGGATTTCATAGCTCAGAATGTCTTCCCCAGAGGTAGTATTGGTTTTTCCTGCTAAAGCTCTTTCTATTTCATCTACTGTAATATCTGCATTTAAATAATTAGCATCCTGTGTGGTGTCCATATTTTCTCCTTTTAATTTTTCTAGCAGTGTCTTCCGCCTATTTATTTCTGCCTTATCTAGACTGTCTATTGAACTAACCTGATAGAAGTATTTAGCTAGTATGTTGGCTTTTTCTCTATCTGTTTCAGCTCTCTCTGGTATTTTAATTGTTGGGATTTTAAATTTCTTGTGATTTCCTCCTTTAATTGCTTTTAGTTTTCTCCAAACTGTAGTTACTTGTGACCTATGGTTTAGTGTTTGACAAAATGTTCTCCAACTCTTTTCTTTAGCTCTGAATATTATTTTATTTGTTTCATTTCTTACTTTTTTATAGTTTGTGTAATTCTCTTCAGTTTTGGCTTTTCTATACTTTGTAAGGGCCCTCTCCCTCAATTTCAGTTGTTCTGAATATCTGTCTGTCCACCATGGTACTGGATTTTTATCTTTGTTTCTTTTCCTATTTTTACCTTTTGTGTTGGTTTTAAGTGCTCAGGCATATTCCTGTTTGGTATATATTTTATAGCTATTTTTAAAATCTCATTTGTTAGTTTTTCTGCAAATATATCTATACTGTTAGATTCAATTTGTTCTATGCTTAGTTTACTTAGCTCCAATTGGAAGGACTCCCAATTTGCCTTTTTTAGGTTGAATGTAGGTTTCGAGCTTTTTGGACTAGTTCTATATTTGTCGTTTAGGTTTATTTCTATGGGTAAGTGGTCTGAGCTGGAGTCATTCAGTACTTCCCATTTAGCAGAGGCTAGGTTTGGTGTTATAATACTTATGTCTATTGCTGTATCTCCTCCACTGTTGCATGGGTTAACCCTTGTCACTGAGCCATCATTTAGTATGATTAGCTCAGCACTTTCAATGTAGTCCAACAGTCTTTTTCCTGCTGGATCATTACTGTTGTTACCCCATGCCTCATGGTGTGCATTAAAGTCACCTACCAATAATGTTCTTTGGTCTATTTGTGTGTTAATAGTGGCAATATCCCTATCGGTTATATTACCCTTGGGGCTATAAATGTTTATTATTTTTAAGTTATCTGGCTCACTGTCTACTGTTACACTTATTCCTTCAATATTTTCTGTGTTGAATTGTTCCCAATTTACTATTTTGTAGTCTTCATGTATTAAAAAGGCCACACTCCCTCCTCTTCCCTCGGGTCTATCATTTCTAAGTGTTATATACCCTTGGTAGTTCAGTTTTTGTTTGGGGTTCAGGAGGGTTTCTTGTATTGCAAAGATGGGTTTTGCCTCCTTATACTGTCCCATAAGAGACAACAGGTTCTTCCTGGCACCCCTACAGTTCCACTGAACTACTTTGATAGCTCTAGAGTCTGTGGTCCCCATTTAGTATGGTTAGCTTAGTTATGTTATTGTTTTTATTAGGTTCTTTGATAAGGGATCTACTTTTTTTGGTTTTGCTCACTATCTCTCATGTTCTCTACAAACTCATCATTCCAAGTAACCATTTTACTCCGAACTCTTTCTGCGAGGTATGGTAGGTGTAGTTCCACTGTTTCCTTAAATTTTTCTTCCATATTTTCTATAGGCCTAGCTCTTTCTCTCTCTATTTTTTTTAGGATTTCTTCATTAGCTTCTTTTATCTCTGCTATTTTTTTGAGGTCTCTCTCTATTTCCTTTTGTGCTGTTTTTATTTCTTCTAGTACCTGTCTGGCTTGGATGAGGTTATGTTCTGTCTCTTCTGTGTTGTCATCTTCTTTACTGTTTATGGGTGTTTTAATTTTATCTTCTTTCTGGATTTTTTCCTTTATGTCTTTCATTTCACTGGTTATTTGTTGTATTTGTTTCTTAATGATACTTTCTTGAGAGTTTTGGAGATGGTTGTTGGTTTTCTGTCTTTCTTTTATTTGCCAGAATGGTTTGTTTGTTTCTAGTGATTCTTTTAATATGTGCTTTGTCTCTTGGTAGATTGGGCACCCCTGATACCTGGCACTGTGGTTACCCCGCCAGTTTGCACATTTTCTGTTTTTGTTTTCTCGTTTATAATCTTTGTCCTCCTTAGCCATTGAACAGTCCACATGTCTGTGTGCTCCAGCACAGAAACTACACCATGTTGCTCTTTTACACACATGTTGGGTATGGCTAAAGCCTTGACAGTTTGTGCATTGTATAACGCTAGGTATGAATACCTCTGTCATTTTGGCTCTCTGATGGAGTTTGACTTGCTTGGGTATTTCTGTGCCCTTTACACTTATCACTACCACTGTCGTATTCTTTTGCTCTTTGGTTTTTATTCTTTCTACTTTTTCTATTTTTGTTTGTGGGTTTTCTTTCGTTATGTTAGTGTGGATCTCCTCTTCTGTTAGGTTTGAATCGACCCCTTTGATGACGAATCTTCTAATTTCCTTGATCAACTCAATCTTTATCTTTATCCCATGTGCGAGTCGTACTTCTTTTGGGTTACTCTTTAGTTCATTTAATAGGGCCTTGCTTTTTCCTGTGTAGTTTAAAGTGATTGTTAGTCCATTTTTATGTTTTTGCATTTTGTCGATGCATTGTTTTTCTATTATTTTTCCCAAGATTACCAGGATTTTGTCATCCGGGAGAGCTCTCAGCGTGGCTTCTGTTCCAGCTGTCTGCGTGATTTTAATTATGTTGCAGTTGGTGTCCTTGTTTCCACTTACTGCCGTTTTTATTTCTGGGTCGAAGGCACAAGCCAGATAAGTTGAATCTCCTTTTCATTTTAATTAATTAATTAAGTATTAGTAGATTAAAATTAGTTTATATCTGATATTAGATGAATAGTTAATTACGAGCTAAGAATATTAGGATAAATTAGGGATAGCCAAATAGTTAAAAAGATTAAAATGGGCCCAAGCGCCACGTGTTGTCTGGTGTGGTACAGCAGCCGTATTTCAGATAAATTCGTTTTTAGTCTGTAACATATTGAAAATAAATATATCAGTACCTCTAGTAGTAGTAAATCGCCTTTAACATTTGTTAATAATTGGTAGGAGTGCTAGTATAAATTAAAAATAGCGAAATAGAATAAATAAGCCCAGGTTGGCCTACCACGTGGGATCTTCATATTTAGGCCAAAATATAATTGAACATTTAAAATAGGCTTAGTCATAATTTATCTTAATTTGTGTTATTTAGCATTAGACAGAGGGAACCAGAGGATAAATACTAATTATACGTCAGCGGTGATAGGTAATAAAATAAGAATAGGACAATTAGACAATAATTTAAAAAGAATAAAGGTATATAACTCATTAAAAATTTAAAAAAAAAAAATTTTAAATTAAAAAGTATTTGTAGCAAACTAAAAACATAAATACACAATGCCACGGATTACCAGAATACAGTCAGGGGAAGGAAAAGCGTGGAGCAAAACAGAAAAACAGACTAAGGAAGTTACATCGAAAAAGACAGAAAATGAAAGGAACAAAAGCCCTGGACTAAAAGAAATAGGGGATAAAATTGAAACCTTCAAGGAAAAAATAAAAGTGAGGTCTGAATCAAATAAAGTCAGAGAATCAAATAAAACCAGCAACAAGAAAGAGATAGAAATAATGACAACCAGATCGCAGTCCGGGGAAGAAAAAGCGAGGACCATTCCAGCTGGAAAAGATAGAACTCCAAACCTGACAGAAAAGAACAGGACCGCAAGCCCTATAGTCAGAGGCACAGAAAAGAAGGACAAGGGAGAGCCATTAAAGGAAAAACACTGACTACGGCTGAAGTTTCGTAGGTTTAAAGATAAAAATCCCAATTCCTCAAGACATACAATATCCTGATTCCGCCTCCCCCCACACACAATCAGGATTTTTAAAATTATGAGGAGTCGGAGTCAAGGAGCTTGTAACCAACGCCAACTCCAACTCTGCATAAAACTACCGACTCCAAGACTCCTGACTGACGACTCTAGACTCCTGACTCCAGAACCCTGCATAGGACAGGAGGAATGGACAAGTTTTTACTGAGGACCTGTGCGCCGGGTGGGGGAGGGGGGGGGGGGGGGGGGGGCACTGAAAGATATTGCTGATGACGATAAGACATTAAAAGACTTTGAACGGACAGCATTTGACAGGAAGGGCTGGCGTGTAGATGCAGATGTATAACTACCAGCCTGGTTCACCTGGCTCGTCTTGGGGGCCCCAGCACCGAGTGGGCCCCGAAAACTGGTCGTCGAAAAAGACTTTCGCCTTTGCACATAGGCCTACGTTTTTAAATGTCGCGTGTTCCTATGTTTAAACGTTATACACATTGAAGGAGATATAAATTGAAGGGATATAGGCGTGGAAAGATCTTGAGCGGATGGGACAGGAAAGGAGGACCTGGCACAATACTGTTGAAGGCACTTTGTCCGTGAGGAACTCAGGGGTAATGGTGATGAAGTAAATAGTTATATTTCTTATACAGATTTGCCTTATACTGAATAGTGCAGTGGAGGGAGAAAAATATATATGTATATAAGGTAAATAAATATTAGACAAACATAAAGGTATGTTTTCAGGCACTCGTAAGAAATAAAGAAGTAGAACACTAGACAACAGAAAACAACAGACGTGAGTGGCTTACCCAGGACTCGAACCCAGGACCTTCCGTGCGACAACCCCGCCTAGCTATGCAAGCGAATCACACTATCCTCCCTGCCATCTAGGCATCACCAAATAATGATGCTTCGATAACGGATCATTAGTGCGAACCGCAAGACATAACACCGGAAATTTACCATGGGCAGACCAGCCTATTAATGACGCAATCACCTCTGTTGTTCCCCTATTATACAGTATAGGTCAGTCCACACAAGACAAAGACCTTAATACTGTGTCTAGTAAATTCCATGGGGGGGGGGGGGGGAATCCTTCTACTGATTATAGTTGCTCAGTTCATTACATGAGGACAGCCCCACTTAATTTGTGCCCGGGGCCCCTTATATTGTAGTCATGCCACTGTGCTCGAAGGCCTGTGATCCACGGGAAGCTGGAAGGTAATGGATGAATGTTGCACTGTTACAATTTTTGGATTATGATCCTCAGGCTGCACGTAATACTTGAGGCATGCAATAAAGAGTTGAGCGACCGCTCTAGCTCACTGAATTTGTCCAAAGACCTCCAATAAATATCTCAATGAAGTCTGCTACTAAAAGAAATGAGATAATCGCTGTTTGCTATCAAGATGCCTGTACATTAACTTTTATTATTAGCGTACCAGACCGTCTCAATTATTTACGCGCAATCTGAACCAGAGAAGGGAATTGGAGACACATCTAAAATGGATAAAGAAGACGGAATGAACTTGAGAGCGAAAGGGGCATGACAGGATGGCTTGGCGTGACTTAACTATGGCTTATACTCAAGGGTGGTGGTGGTGATGAGAAAGAGACATTTTCCCCCCATTGTCCTGACAACTGTGTAGTAACACTGGACACACAGATGCATATGTGTGACGGCATTGCCTCCCCTGCTTTGCAGTAGTGGTCCAACAGTGGCCAAAAACTCAAGAGTATCTAATATAGGCTTCAATGGAGTCTATTTGTACACAAGATTACTCTTGGCAGAAATGTAGATAGATGAGTAGTAAAGCTTCTATCACATGGTAGTCTTCACAAGAAATTAAGGTAAGCGAAAACAATGCTGGCTGTCGCTGAGCACGTTAATTCTGTAACCTGCCGACCACTTTTGAGAAGATTTCAATCACTTATTTATCGGCTCGTTAAGCCCCCATCCCTGATTTACTCAGTGGAATTCTCTTATTCAAGTATAGCTCTGTTTGGAATGTGTGTAGTAATTGATTGAGACAAACATGCAGTAACTTTAAAATGATCAAATCGAAGTTAAATTTGTAACATTACAAATAACAAAATTTAATAATCACTTTAGTTTTAACAGTTTGAAAATAATTTGAATAGTTATGGATAAAGAAAAGCTATCATCCTCGTATTTGGGGATTGCAAAAAGGGTAAGAGGTTCAAGTGGCAGCATATATTTGAACTTAGCTGCCAATGACGGTTCTGTCTTTTCACACTGATCACTCGTCTCTGGTCAAGGTTGTTGGGTGTAGCTCGTCTCCCAGAATCTTCAAGGAAAGTCTACACAGTGCGTCCTTTGTCTTAAAGCGTAGGCCACTGATCCTGTCTTGTTCCAGAAATAGTAAGTTCTGCTGGTACCACCAATAAC
Organism: Oreohelix idahoensis; assembly: GCA_024509875.1. Taxonomy (NCBI): domain Eukaryota; kingdom Metazoa; phylum Mollusca; class Gastropoda; order Stylommatophora; family Oreohelicidae; genus Oreohelix; species Oreohelix idahoensis. The sequence goes on from JAMPIV010005526.1 coordinate 623,153, forward strand.
TGTGATAGAAGAATAGAAAAGAACGCTCTTCTGAGTATGGCATTCTCCGACACATAGTTATGTGTCCCCCCTCTTCTATTTCACCATCCCACTTAACTCAGAGTTTACCCTCGATGAGAATTAAATATAATCCCTCGGGATTAAACTTCCTTTACATTTAAACTGAATAGCTTTAGCTTTACATTACATTTAAATGAAAAGGCTAAATGTACAGATATAATATGTTTTACATTTACATCTCCACTGTTTGAAAAGTGTTTAAAATATAAATTCATTCATGTTTCATTTACATTTACACTTGTGGAAAAGTTTGAAACTTCTATTAATTAAAATGAATATTTTCCCATAGACATTTACGTTGGTTTAAAGCGTGAAAACTCACATTAATTTTAAAGTGACTATGTTTATAGGGACATTTACACTGCTTTGAAAATGTAAGTATTATTATGAGAATGTACACCATTTCTTTACACTTTTCCCTCCCTGCTCCACAGGGAACCTGGAACTACTTTATGCTTTTAGTTATCTTTACGAAACTATCAATAAAGCAATCACCAGCCCGTGCAGTGGTGGTTCATGAATCATCACTCAATACGCTGAGGTTGCCATCCTCAAATGACTTTGACATCCAATAGCGAGTTTCACACAATAAAATTCACATGGTAATATATACATATATATGTTAGTTCACATGTTAGTAATAAAATATAAAACCAACTTACGTCAATCCTGGCTACAGACTTTTCGCACAGATGAATAAAAGAGACGAATCTTCTCTTACACGTGTCTGGGATTTCTTTTAATTTTACAATAGATTGCCCCTTCTGACTCCGTGTTTCTTCAGTTTTCCTAGTCCGGGCTTTCCTTAATAAAATTTGAAAGAGATTTCCTGTGCATTATAAGTCTTATCTGGCTCTCCAATAAAAGGTCCGGATAACAATAAGGAATTATGAATCCAGTTCTTCACTCTGGCGAAGGTCTAATGTCTTGGCGAGCGTGCAAATCACAGAGAAATAAAATTTTGAAATTGGTCAGCCTATATTCCCTTCAATGATGTTATGAATCTAATCAGAAAGATCCAATCATTTCAAATCATGCAGGATAGGCTGTGATATTTCAAAATAGTCCCACGTGAAATAAGGTGCGTGCCTGCAAAGGTCACGTATTACCATATATGGACATCTGATGCCTTGCATGCACTCTCACAAACACATTTGCAGACTCATATTGTCTAAAATATATTAAATCCATGATTACTTTTAAACCAAGGACCAGAAGCAATTACATCACATTTGTCTGCCCACCTGTGTCACACAGACAGTAATCTCGTTATCTGTCTTATGAGTGCGCAAACTCTGGGTGTTATCGGGGATTTAAGCCGATAGCGCAGACCGATGTAAGTTTTAATCTGCCACGCCTATAACCACAAATCTGGGTAGCACTCCTTGGATAAACACGCCTTCGTGAAGCGTAAATAAATATTAGACAAACATAAAGGTATGTTTTCAGGCATTCGTAAGAAATAAAGAAGTAGAACACTAGACAACAGAAAAACAACAGACGTAAGTGGCTTACCCAGGACTCGAACCCAGGACCTTCTGTGCGACAACCCCGCTTGAATGCGACACAATAAGATAAGAATTACTCCCCTAGCAAATACTACCATAGGGGAGTGGCGTGTTAGAGACTTCACCACGCTATGTTCAGCATTGAGCAAAATAGTGAAAATACCTATGAAAAGGCATGATTTATGCCAAATTAAAGCGATGAGTGAGAAAACTGAAGAAAAAGGAAGGATACTGCCGGAGGGCTGAAGGTGTGAGAGATCACACAAAAGAGCATGTTCAAACGTTATGTCACAATATGCACAAAGGGCAGGCCTTAGTAGTTGCGGAGCCTGATTCGGACCATTCTGGTGGGGCCCCCTGGACTTAAAATTAGTTTTGTTTTATGTCAAAATGCAGGTAATAAATACAGATATTGTTATTTTTTAAATTTTTAATACAGCGTTTCGTTTGGTTTTTAAGGACCGTCTGCAATGCGCACTGACAACTCTATAAGAGTAATAATACAGAGTAATAGCACACATTCCTGAATATCCATATTAAAATTATCTTTGTTCCTTATTTTGGTTGAAATGAAGAAGAGTGGGACGCGTAGGCCCTACTTAGATGTTATCCAATAAGTCGCCCCACGTCGTTAGGGTTAGGATTAAGATTATGGTCTAGAACTTACTTACTTAGTCGTTCCCCTTCTACCGTGAGGTGTAGAGGTTTGGAAGACCATTCTATCAGCTGTATGGTCTAGAACTTCTAAGATTAATCCTCATCCCATAATAATGACTGTGTGTTACACCGGGCAAATAGATAAAAACGAGAGCGCAGAGAGACAGGCAAATTGAAAGTCGCAGGGATTATCAAGTAGGTAGGTAGAGGGAGTTATAATGCAAGAAGCTTAGAGGGAGTTATAATGCAAGAAGCTTAGAGGGAGTTATAATGCAAGAAGCTTACAAGATATTAGCAATGGAAAAAAAAAAAACCCTTTCTCCCACTGTTGTGACAACTGTGTGGTTACACCGGGTATTTAGATACAGACGGAGAGCGCAGAGAGACAGGCACATAAAAGGACACAAGAACTACTAAGTAGGTAGGTTACACATGTCCCTCTCCACGTACGCCTAATACCAGTAACAATATTAATACTAATAATAATAGAGGTAATAATATTTAAGGAAAACATAAGAACGAAAACAGTCAAATCGCGCTAATAATTAATAAACAGAAACTAACACACCATTTAAAGAAAAAGAAACCAAACATAAAAAAAAAATAATTAATTTAAAAAAAACCACTGCTAATTACTCATAATGTACAGAAAAACAATGAAGTAATACATACAACAGGACACGTGAAAACAACAAATTCTAATATAAATTAACACCACAGATAGCAATCAATTGCAAATGACAATACGTATTTTAATATAATTTATAATTGAAAATGAAATGACACTAAATATCATAATTATAACCGACAAATAGGTTGAACAGGGTAGACCAAAACAATGGTTGAGCGGACACAAATGATCCTCTGATGATAGTTCGCTGTCCTCTAATTTCCTTTAAAAAAAAAAAAAAAAGTAAGTAGACAGACTGACACTGACAAACTAAAGAACACTGAAATTCTGCAGTTGAAGCACGCACACCAAAACAATGTTCACGTGCAAGCAGCAGCAGGCAAACAGTAGGTGGGAGTTGGAATGCAAGAAGCTTACAAGATATTAGCAATGGAAAAAAAACAATAATTAACTAATGGCAGCGTTTCTGAAAGTTTCTGTTTTTTTTTTTTTTGTAATGGAAGTTCCACGTATTAACTATCTCTTCATTTTTAAAAAAAAATAAAATTTTGCCTCGTTTTGACGAGGCGCGTCCCATTCAGAAGTATGAGTGTATTTATATTACTTTAATATTAAAAACTGCTTATGATATGTTTTTTAACTCTTTGACTCCGGAACAACGCTCAGAGCGTTGGTCAGATTTGACACCCGTGCCAAAACAACGCTCTGAGAGTTGTTTTTAGTCTATCACGAATGTAAATTACCGCACAGGGTGGAAAATAATTCCGGAGTCAAAGAGTTAACAATAAAACTTAAATCACATCTTCTTCTTGGATCCTTAGCCCCATGACTGACACAGCAGTCAGCGGTCATCACGCATAGTGGCGTCTTGTAGGGCAGCAACAAACTGTCCCCACTTTGCTCGGTCGGTGGCCATCCTTCACGCAGTGCCCAAACCCTGGTTCACGCTTTGCATTTAAATTACATATAAACTGTAAACTGTATGTGCCTTACCTTAAAAATAAACAGGAACTTTGCATACCTAAGGGTATATACTCAACCAAAGTAACTTAAGGGGAGGGGCTACACTGAAATGCTATTTTCGTTATTAATTGCTGGATTTCAATGCAAATGCACAGACTTAACCTATATCAATACTAGATAAGAAAAATGAAGAGTTTTATGGCACTGCACTACTGGTTGCCATAGAAACGGCGGCCATATTGGATTCTATTGTTCTATTTCAATTTGTTAAGGCTTTTTTATTTATTAAGCTATGAATACCAAATATGAACACAACGTTTATCATTATATTGTAAAACTTTTCTATTGCTGGATTTTTGATAACTTTAATACAAAAAAAGTTGTAGGACTTTGAATAGTGTCTAAAAAAAGTAACAAATTTTGATAAATTTTACATTACTTTTTGCAATAAATCAAAAGTTTGATCAGATACTCAAAATCCAACAATATAAACGTTTTAAAAGATTATGGGCAACATATGTGCCAATTTTTATGTCAATTAACACATAAGTGTGGAAGTTTTAAGGAAATTAGGATGAGAAAATTAGATTTTGAGAAAATCGCATTTTTCTCCATAAATAGACTACAATTAAATAAGTCTGTAATATTGCCCCTGAAAAATTGCTTACTTGTCATTTAGAACATACTGGTAGCATAGCCAGCTTCCTCTGCAGCTTCCTATCTGGCTTTCTGTTGAAATTTGTGCCTAATTTCCTTCCTAGTCTTAGCACAGTTTTCTGCCGTTTTAGAGCTGAGCAATATTGGATTCTTTGTTCTATTTCAATTTGCTAAGGCTTTTTTATTTATTAAGCTATGAATATCAAATATGAACACAACGTTTATCATTATATGTTAAAACTTTTCTATTGGTGGATTTTTGATAACGTTAATACAAAAAAAAGTTGTAGGACTTTGAAAATAGTGTCTAAAAATAGTAACAAATTTTACTAAATTTTACATTACTTTTGTCAATTAACCAAAAATGTAATCAGATACTTAAAATCCATCACATAAAAAGTTTTAAAAGATTATGGGCAATATATGTTCCAATTCTTACATAAGTGTGGAAGTTATAAGAAAATTAGGATTAAAAAATAGATTATGAGAAAACCGCATTTTTATACATAAGAAGACAACAATTAAATAAGTATGTAATACTACAGCAAAAAAATAACTTACTTGTCATTCAGAACATACCGGCCATATATCTAGCTTCCTCTGCAGCTTCTTGTCTGGATTTCTGTTGAGATGTGTGCCTAATTTGGTTCCTTTTCTTAGTGCAGTTTTCTGCCGTTTTAGAGCTGAGCACGAGACGTTTACGCTTTCTTGCTCCTGCCAGTCGATAAGCCTCTTTTCCACTGTTCAGCCCCAGGACTTTCTTGAAAAATATAGCAGCCTCAGGTCCTTCATTAAATTCAGCAACTGCACTTAGAAGGCAGAATTCAACGCGCTTTCGTGAATGGAAGATATGCTTTGGCACTTTACTCCAAATAACTGAATGAAGGCTCTCATTGGAGTTTTGGGTAGCCTTTCTTTCACAGCGACTCAACAGTTTCAGATTTGTCAGCCTGTCATAAACTGGTGTCAAATGTCTGTTCAACAGCTTAAAGTCCAGGGGCGTATGTATACGTTTTTGATGCCCAAAAGCATACTCATTCCTAGATAAGGCTGCTTTATAGAAACACCAAGAGTCTTGGCCAGTAGGACAAAACTGATGCTGGGGATAATCATCAGTTGAATAGCAATAATGTAGGCTAGCCATAATAGCGTTCTTCATATCAGCTGCAGTAGCATGTTGCCTGATAGCCCTGGAATAATAAATGCCAAGCTTTCGGATGGCTGTATCTGTCAGACGGCCACGGCCACGTCCTCCAAGCGTAACTTTTTGCTTGCGGCAATCAGCAACTAAATTACGAAGAGCTGTAATCATTCTTTTTCCTACATGGTTAATACACTGATTCAGAAGTAAATACCTTCAAAATTTATATCACATCCTTGCTTCACATGCTCCTCTTTCCACAGTTTACTGGTACCTGCGTGCAGCTAGCAGTATTTTGAAAGCATGGGCATCATGATCAAATATTAATCCACAACACAACCAATTCAATTTTTGGTGTTTGCAAATAAATTTTTTTTGCAATTGTGTTGATAAGTTTTTTAATGCAGGCCAGGCATATCCATTTTTGTTCTGTGCAAAAGTAGTTAAAGTTTTTTGATATATATAAATTTATATTCCTGATAACAATGATGATAGAACTGCAACTTTGTTCACACTGAATGAATTATGTTCATCAACCGATGATGGGTACGTTGATGCAACGGTTTTGTTGCAAACACAACAATTCACTTTGATGTGTTGAACAAGACCTCTCTTGGCCTGAAATAATCACAGCTCAAGAAACATGTCATATGCTTATAAATACCATGATAATTTATCGTATAATGTGGAATCATGTCATTTTGTCAAACCAGAAAAATGTGATCACTGTTTACTGCCAACGCGTTTACTAAAAACCTTGCAAATACATAAATTTAAAAAAATAATAGCTTATTCACATGTGACATTTTTTTTAAAAAGTATATCGTTGAACCCTTTATGGGTTATAATTAGGACATATTGTGTATTAATATAAGAAAATTAAGTCATATTTCCAATATCCAAATATAGTACCTTCTTCCCCCTCCACTCAGTTCTAACAGAGTCAATCAAAACTAAATCTGTGTAGCCTAAATGTGTTGTGCGAGCCTGGCTTTCTACAGTGACTTTTACCTTTTACCTTCCTGTGTCCCAATTCCACATGACAGCCTTCTCTGTAAATTACTTTTCCTATCAATAATGTAAGCATTGTTTTTATCAAATCTACGCCCTTTTCCAGTGCCATATTTGGTCAGTACTTTGTTTAAACTTTACGTAAACCGACGTCTGTTTATACTTAATGTAAACTTACATCTGTAACTTACTTTACATGTAAACTGACGTCTGTTTATGCTTTACTTAAACTGTGTCACAGAATGGATTGGGGCGACCCCTTCTTCTTCATATTCTCTGTTTCACTACGGCTGTAATCGGTACATTTGTGGTACGGATTTTATTGCGTGCTTTCAATTGTCGCACTTTCTTTCTTACTTTCTCTACTAAGTAGCAGATATTTGATTTTGTCAAATCATTTTGACACTCCTTGTAGGTGATAATAATCACATTTTGCTTGATGCGGCACAGATTTGCTGAGATTAGAGCAGGTGAAAACTAATGTGAGCTTGCTCAGTTTCGCGTCTTCTTCCCCACGCCAGCCGGTATGCGGGTTTTGATAAGCCTAATAGCCGAATGAAGGGTACTGCCTTTTCAAATTCGTCCTTGAGATTAAATGTAACACTTTTGCAAGTTCAAGACGACAGAGTGATAGAATAAAAGAAAAGGAGGGGAGGGAATGGAAAGACAGAACCTAGGGTACGCCGTCTCGCGTTGATGTCAAAAAGCCAACTCGAGCGACATAGCCTTGGGCGATTTTCAAATTACGATACAAAAACTAAAAAATGTTTGTCAATTTGGTCATGCAGACAGCCTTAGCTCTTATAAAAAAATGACGTAATTCTAACTGACTATGGACGATTCTCGTTTTTAGTTCGAAAATAGTTGTAAGAAGAATTGAACAGGTGGCAGTTTCTAGATTTGAACGACTAACATAGAAAAAAATATGGAATTATGAACCATAATACATAGGGCCATAAAAATTATATATTCGGATGCCTTATGATTTCCTGAGCAATAATATGGTGTCAGTTAAGCACTAGTACAATAAATAACCAAGATATTGGCAAAAATACTATGTATTGTAAGACGGACTGACGAAAACAAAAATCATGCCTGCTTATTTTTTTCATAGCATGTTTTGAAAAAAGCTTTTGGGGAAATGAGGACTAAAAGGTACCTGTAATTTGATTGGCAGTAGTTTAAAGGAAGGCGCAATAGGATTGGCTGACCTAAAACTAAAAATATATTTGCAGTAGTAAACATAGTAGTTTGAGAGTTTGTTTTTTTAAAGTTTGATTCAAAATAAATGAGTTCATGGTCCCATTGGCCCATACATTATATATTATCGGAAACGTAGACTGCTCGTTGCTATTTTGAAAAAATTTTCTGGTGAACAAGGAGCGATGAGAGCAGGCTGGTGCTTTTCAAACCTATAGAAAGCAGTCTGGACAAGGCAGATCTAAAGTGTGCCATAAATTGTTTGCCAGTCATCGTTCGCTTGTGTATATTTCATTGAAATTTGTGGGTTTTTTGGTACTGACATTAACGTAGTACCAGGCTCGTGGAAACTGTTCGATTCCTGACACTGTTTGCATATTTCGGGCACATGCTGGATGCCATTGCCTTTCAAGAAGGGAAACAGATTGTCCAGCGAGCCTATGAACAGATCTACCGGTGTTATCCTTCGAAGATAAGTGCCTGTTCGGCACCAGGAAGCTCAACCTCTAGTTTAACATAAAGACTGTGAATATTAATAAAAAATTCCACCAGTGTCAAATGAAAAGAAAACAAACAATAGTGCGTGATGTTAACCAACAACCTACCATTATATACCAGTATTAACCTAAGTTAGAAAACTACATCTACACACTTATAATATAATAACATTTGTATTATGGACAGAAGATCCATGGTGTTATTTAATTGATGTAAATACTTCTTTTGATTTCACTTCTGATTGTCAGTCCTGATTCAAAACAAACTAGAACCAGGACAATAAATTGTAAAAATTTAACTTTTACCCAAAATTCAAACACTGACTTACTAAAGATAGTCTTTTAAAGTGTAGTTTGTATGTGATTGTCGTAGTACTGTTGTGTTGTGTTGGATAATAAAATAATTGTTTATATGTTTAGTTGGTTAATGCAACATTACACTACCTATTCATAACCCTAGACACCAAACGTAGTCATCATACATTCTAGTGAAAGAATAATTCTGAATGAGATCATAGGGGTGGTAGCAGAAAGGTACCCTGTAAACTTACCATAATATTTGTTATATTCAGGGACCTTCACAGCTGACCTCATTCAGTACACTAAGAGTACATAACATTCCTTAACATCAAATCCACCACAATTACACGTCTGTGCGACACATTTGGGACGGACACGTATGATATAATCATTTCCTGTCCACATTACTTTGTAAGAAAGTAATAAGTGTTACATCTTACACACGTTGTTGTATGAGTTTAACGACATGTTTGTGAGTTCGTACACAGGGAAATCGGATGTTTACAGCCCATTTTCAGAAAAGTAATGTTTGACATTTTGCACTAGGTGAGTCATGCAAAATATTTAATTCAGATTGGCTGATCATTTGAGCTCCCAAACAAACAGAGCGGGGTAGGACCGTGAATATAACCTGGTGTTTGTTCAGTGTTCCTTCACTGTGAAAATTTACTCTGAGGAATTGCTTGCCAAAAACAACCAGACTTGCCAGAAGAAAATTCAGGATTTCCATTTATCAGACTGGACTTTTATTGGAACACCTTGTAAGACTTAATACAGCCCAAGAAATCCATTTTTATAAGGAACCGGACTCTGAAGAAACTGAAAAAAAAAGTTAAAGAGGGAGTTTTAGTGCTAATTTAAGGACCCCAAGTACACGTGTAAGAGGCCTAACCCAGTGCCTTAACTTATTCATCTGAGCAAAAAACGTCTGGGAGCCAAGATTGGCATAAGTTGTGATTTTACATTCTATATTTCATTAATAATATGTGAACTAACATATATGTATATATAACCATGTGAATTTTAATGAATGAAAAGTGCTAGGAATGTCCAAGTCATTTGAGGCTGGCAACCTCAGCATAAAGAATGATGATTTCATGAACCACCACTGCCAATGGCTGGTGATTGCTTTATTGCTAGTTTCGTAAAAAGAACTAAAAAGCATAAGGTAGCCCCAGGTTCCATATGGAGCAAGGAGGGAAAGATGAAAGATATGATGTACATTCTAAGTATAATATCTACATTTTCAATCAGTGTAAATATAAATGAAAACATATTCAATTTATACTGTGAACACTTTTCAAACAGTGGAAATATAAATGTAAACATATTCTATCTGTATTATTAACCTTTTCATTTATACGTAAAATCAATATATATAACTGTTCAATTTAAATGTAAAGAAAGGTTTCTCGAGAGAGCTTAAGTTTAATACTCATCGAGAGTAATTCTGAGTTAAATGGGATGGTGAAATAGAAATAGGGGGGCACAAAATTATGTCTCGGAAAATTCAATACTTAAGAGAGCGTTTCGCTTCTATTCTTTCATCATAGTTATTGGTGGTGGTACCAGCTGACGGGTACTATCTCTGGAACAATAAAGGAACAGTGGCCTGCTCTTTAAGACGAAGGACCTACTTTGCCGTTACTCCTTGATGTTCTAGGAATGTGCAGCACTTTTAACAGTGACCAGAAACGAGTGTAAACAGCGATACAGTCTACCAACAACCAACACAGCGGGAAGAGGAACTACCATTGGCAGCTAAGTACAAAATATCCGCTGCCAAAAGTGACCTTCTTTATTCAGTTAAATCCCATCACAACAGTGATGACCACCTTTTCATAAAATATTATTCAATTCTTTAAACTTGTTAAAACCTGAAGTGATTATTAAATTTTGTTATTTGTAATTATACAAATTTATCTTCGATTTAATCCTTTTAAGTGTATGGCATGTTTGTCTCAGTCGATTTACAACACACCCTATTAATGGGAGCTAAACCAGTATAACAAGAATTCCACTGAGAAAATCAGAGGTGGGGGCTTGTCGTGAAATATTCTAATCCACATATATAAATTATCAGGTAAATGCAAAGCCTAACAAATAAATTTAATAAAAGGAAGAAGAATGGTAAAGAACAGTGCTGTCACAATGACAGTACTCGAAATCCCCTTTGTTTTATGCTTCGTCTGCAAATTGTAACGTTTCTACGTTAAATATAAGCCACTGCATAAATACAAGCGTTTCCACAACACATTAAAACGGGTATTGCATTTCTAAGAAAAACATTGAGAGGCACACTGCGTAATGACCTAAATTAATCCTAACATTAATTATACTACGTTACCAAAACGAACGAACAGATGGACTCAAATAGAAAGAGAGAGGGGCGAATGAAAACAAGGACACATGCAACACTAAACTCGCGTCGCGCGATACACAATTACTAACTGCATGGAATGGCCAAAAACAGTACACTGACACCTAGATTATTGATTAGACAGAAATAATGCTGGAATTGCAGAGGCGTAGTAACCATTAGGGAGGGAAATACTGGTATAAAGTATTTCAGATGAAGCTGACAGTTGGCCTAACGCTCTGAACTCAAGGTTTGTGATGTATTGTGCTCAGTGTAGAACTAGAGTATCAATTAGTTATGAAGTAGAGGTACATCCTTCTTGTTTTCAGGGACGTCGAAAGGTACTTAAGATTATGAGCAGACAACTGGTCAGAGTCTTTTGATGGAATCCAGAGTCGGACCAGCATACTCACTTGGTCCATTTAGCATCAGTGAGGTTGTCTCCAGAGCCCAGGAGGAGAAATAGAGGAGTCTTTTCCTGCCGCCCCCATTCACGCAAGATAAGTTGATTGTGGCAGCTGAGTTCAACATTTATGTACCCCATCTTAAAATGACACCATTGTACATACAATTTAAGCAGGGGAATTACATATTGTTTTTTTTTTTTAAATTGACAGAGATACAACGGTAAAATACCTCCAAAGATAACATTTAAGGATAAAAACATAATGCGTAGGCTGCTGATGTACATGATCGCCCAGACCGCGGGTCATCACCCTCCATAAAAATTGACTTGCTAGACAGGAGGGGAACGGAGGATCAAAAAGGAAAAATATGACTGGAAAGATTGCGTGAGACTAGAAAGGCTAAGGAGACGCAATTGGGGGGGAAACGGAGAAAAGTCACGTTTCCCAAGTTGACATAAAAAGTAAGCAACTCGACAGAAGGGACCATAGATATGTTACGCCACAGTCATTTATTGGACGCTTTTGCGATACCAAGCCCTTGATTTGAATTCAGCGGCTAAACGCAGATGTTAGGAATATTACAAAAATTAAAAAAGTACTTTTTTCTTAATATTAATGTTAGGAATATAAAAATTAGTTGGCCGGATGGCCTATTCTGAGCAGTGAACTAATATGTTCTTAATTTTACAGACGGATAGATAATATTGAAGATAATGACAAAAGACAGTGTAGTTTACATCATCGACAGACTGTATTGAATCTAAAAGTGTCGCTATTTTGCACACAAAAAAAACACGACCTCGAGACGCAGGTGTTCAAATCTACTTGGTATGGAGGAGAGGGGATATTGTGGTGGCTGTGTCTAAAAATAACTTTTAACGACAAAATTTTGGAGGGGAGAGAAAGGTTGGTTCAAAAATCAAGTACATTTTGTAGAAACACAAGTAGAGACGGACAGACTAACAGATAAACATCCATACTTGACTGAAGCATGACTGAAATGACTTTAGTGTAGGAATTTGAAATTCAAATAAACCTAGGCAGTGATTGGCCACAGACAAGCATATTGTCGGCGCTTAGACGCAGATTTGGGGTCATTTCTCAATAGTTGTTCAGTGATAGACCCAGATTTTAAAGTGTGGTGATTTCCATATGAAAGAAAGTGTAAGAAGTTTAGGGACGCCATACTATAGCCAGCAGCTCAGCTGAGTTTTGCTAGCAATTCTGTGTTATTTATTCATAATCTGGTAAGATTGAAATTATTTCTTTGTATATTTTGAATATTGTTTCATGTTCGAGTGATTTGATACTGCCATATCGAAATCTAGCCTTACAAACAAGTAGGGATTTGCTCTAGACCCCCCGCCCTAGTCAGGGTCTAGGGACCAACAATGTACATAAACTCCAGCAAGGATTATGCAAGACAGATCAAGTGTTGAGAATAATGAAACATATTACCTATCCTCTTTTAGGGCAGAAAACTAATAAATATTTTTCAGAATCTATAGTCTGGGAGGATCTATCTGATGTAAAACCACCATGGTAAATGTGCTGTTTGGTCAGAGAGATCTGACCTGTCTGTATGATGTGGTTGTTGTGTCAGTGTTGTGTCCAGACGTGGGTAGAGAATAGATTTTGACACATGGCCCATACTTTGATTGCAGAGCTGTGAGTTTCTGTTGTCAACAAAGCAGTGACTATTCAGTTGGTGACTTTACTCGAGTGTATCTGTGCAGTACTTGTGACAGAGACCACCATTATTGCCCGCCAGCACGGAGAGGTGGGACCACCTGATTTCAGCACCAGAGCTACAACTACAAGATGAGTGAGCCTCTGGTCTGCTGGACATTCACCAACGCTGTGTAGTACTAATACCCTCATAAAAATTCCCACCATTTTCTGGACACTGTGTAGTCAATATAGACAGGTGTGATGAGGCCACCCCAACAGCACAAACATTAACTATCCTCCCAAGTAGATGACTACTAGAACATTTTAATAAAACTAACTAGTATAGTACATATATAGGTACACTATTGCATTTATGATATAATATTCCATGCATTTCTTTCATAATCTCTAAATCCTTTTAAGTTCTGGTCAACCTAAAAAATTGATCCAGAACAAAATAAATGTAATTCTATCAAAAAATTTTACACACGTGAGTTAGTTCAGTGTATTTTAACATTTATTAATATTATTAGTCTTGTTAAATATCTGTGGGTATATCTATAACCTATTACACCACACTACATATCATAACCCTAGACACTTTACGTAGCCACATTCATTAAAAAAAATTAAGTGTGAGGTCGTAGTGGTAGCAAGAAAGGCCTTCTGACAATTCTCAACTACATTTTATCTCAGGAGCCTTCACAGCTGGCCTCATACAATTACATTTAGTAATATCAACATCATACAACACCATCAACACCACTACAGTTGTTATGACTTACACTTCATCATACACATACCCTAGACATATAACGTAGTCATCACACTATTCCAGAATAATTCTGACTGAGGTATACATATGTGGCAGCAAGTAAGGTTATATATAATACACTACTCTTATTAGATATATATATACCTTCACAGCTGATCTCAGTTAGTACACTAAGTCCCCTATAAATATTTATAACATCCCACTTTACCACAGGGCTTAAATGAGATAACATAAACCATTGCTTAATCCTTCACAAAAGTTGTCGGCAGATTCTAGAATTAACGTGCTCAGCCAAATGCAGCATTGTTTTCGCTTATCTGACTAACTTGTGAACATTCCTCTGTGGTAGAAGCGTCATTAACCTTCTATCTACATATCTGCCAAGAGTAATCTTGTGCGAAAGTTGACACCTTTGAAGCCCATATTAGATACTCTTTGAGTTTTGGCCACTGTTGGACCACTACTGCAAAGCAGGGGAGGCAATACCGTCACAAACTGACACATGTTTATACTTTACTTAAACGGACGCCTGTTTATACTTTACGTAAACTGACATCTGTTTATACTTTACGTAAACTGACGTCCGTTAAAATCAGGGGTCGGGAACCCGTGGCTCACGAGCCGCATGCGGCTATTTGAGCCATCTCTTGGCTCTCGGCTACTTAACTCTTTGTGTCCATGCACTAAAACCATCTTTCATTACTTTATTAACAAAAAGTACTAACCATGATGTGATTTCTTTTCACTGCATTATTGTGTTGAAGGTAATGGAATTAGTAGTTAAGATTGTAAACCAAATAATGGCAAGTAGTCTGAATCACCGACAGTTTTGTGAGTTTCTCCAAGAAGTCAATCATGAATACGCTGATCGTTTTTATAACAATGTACAGTGGTTATCTAGAGGCAAGGTTCTGATGAGGTTTGCTGCTTGTCTTAATGAAGTCAAGATATGGCTGAAAGAGAAGAAACTTGAATATCCTGAGTTATCAAACCCTGATTGGTTACAGAAATTCTACTTCATGCTGGACATGACTGCTCACTTGAACATTTTAAATAAAAAACTCCAAGTAAAAGGCAATACAGCTATTTTGTTCTTGTAAGGAGTGCTTTCAATTGAGCACAAGCTGTCTTTGTTTGCTAGAGACATTGAAACTGGCAAATTATTACACTTCCCAGCATTAAAAGAACATATGCAAACTGCTGAAAGTAGCATTGACCTCAAGTTCCTCAAAAAAGTTATTGAGAAAAAGACAGTTTCATTTGCTGATCGCTTTCAAGAGTTTAGAAAAGAAAATGCAACCTTCTCATTTTTTTATAAAACCTCTTGAAACAGATATCACCAAACTGAATTTTTCAGCCTTTCCTCAAATTGAACAAGCTGATTTTGAACTTCGATTGGTAGATTTAGAGGACAAAGCATTGTGGTGTTCAAAATGTATACATCCAGTCCATGAGCTTGAAAATCTTGAAAGGCAAAAAACAGCCCTGTCACTACAACACAAGTGGTCTGAAATAAGTGAGCTCAAAAAATAAGATTAGATCATATTTGATGTTTGGAATTGTTTACCCGACAGCTATGTTCTGAAGAAATTTGCATTTGGGCTTCTTTCAATTTTTGGATCAACAAATGTTTGTGAACAATTATTTTCCAACATGAATTATATCAAAAGCAAATTAACACCTAACAAACCAACTGAATGACGTGAGTCTCCAGTCATACTTGAAAATGAAAACAACAGATTATTCACCAAATATTGACCAACTTTGCAGGGAAATCCAACAGCAAAAGTCTCATCAAATTTCCTTACTTTTCATTTGTATATTTTATTTTATTATTATGTTACATCTTATATGAATATTTATTACTGAAAAAAATTGTATTACTTATTGTGTATTAAAATAGCATTTGAAAAATTGTGTTTATTATTTCAATTATATACAAGATATATATTATTGAATGAGAGATACCATGATTTTTTTTTCATGCGGCTCTTCAATTTTTTAAAATGGAGACAAAATTAAATATTTGGCTCTTTGTCATGGAAAGGTTCCTGACCCCTGGTTAATACTTTACTTAAAATTACGTCTGTTTATACCTTACTTAAACTGACATCTGTTTATAATTTACGTGAACTGACGTCTGTTTATACTTTACGCGAACTGATGTCTATTTATACTTTATGTAAACTGACGTCTGCTTATACTTTACGCAAATTGACGTCTGCTTATACTTTACGTAAACTGACGTCTGTTTATACCTAACTTAAACTGACGTCTGTTTATACCTTACTTAAAGTGACGTCTGTTTATACCTTACTTAAACTGACGTCTGTTTATACCTTACTAAAACTGACGTCTATTTATACTTTATGCGAACTGACCTGTTTATACTTTATGCAAACTGACGTCTGTTTATACCTTATGCAAAATGACGTCTCTTTATACTTCATGTAAACTGACGATTATTTATACTTCATGTAAACTGACGACTATTTATACTTTATGTAAACTGACGTCTGCTTATACTTTACGCAAACTGACGTCTGCTTATACTTTACGTAAACTGACATCTCATTATACTTTATGTAAACTGACGTCTGCTTATACTTTACGCAAACTGGCGTCTGTTTATATTTATGTAAACTGGGAGCCGCGCTGGTGTAATGGCTTCGGCGTTGTACTGGCGACCAGGTGTTCATGGTTCAAACCCGGGCGTCGGCGTTTGAAGAAATGTTTACGGCCGGAAATTTGACTGAATAGCCTGAACGGCTTCTGTGATAAACCCTCTGTGGATGGGAAGGAGCGAAGCTCCTGACCGGGTTGGAAGGAAAGTCCTCAGGTTCCCCAGCCTCGCAATGACATGTCATTGGGCCGAAGGGCTGAAAGCCCAAGTGCCGCTGGAAAAAAAAAAAAAAAAAAAAAAAATTTATGTAAACTTACATCTGTTTATATTTTATGTAAACTTAAGTCTGTTTATACTTTATGTAAATTGACGTTTGCTTATACTTTAAGTAAACCGACGTCTGTTCATACTTTACGTAAACTGACGTCCAACATCAGCTGAAATAACTTACCGTACTTCTTAATTTCCATAACTAGGTATCTTCATTTTCGGAATTACAATCTTCACAATATAGAAAACACGATACATTTGTTTTTAAGATTCTTTTGTAGGCGTCACACTGCGAACAGTTTCTCTACTTTACTCAGTATATTAATTGCCGATCCCACGAGAAAACTGTCCCTTAATCGCATCAAATATGTGTGCCAATTTAAAGGTCTACACATAAGTGTTCACACCACGACGGGGTCATGCAAATTCAAAAGTCCACTGATTACCATAAAGGTTGGCGACTAGTGCATTATGGAATCAGGCAACAAGCGGCAATTTAAGTCAACAAGAAGAAGAAGACGACACAGAAATCGCCCACCCCCCCCCCCCCCCCCCCCCCCCCCCCCCCCCCCCCCCCCCCCCCCCCCCCCCCCCCCCCCCCCCCCCCCCCCCCCCCCCCCCCCCCCCCCCCCCCCCCCCCCCCCCACCCCCCCCCCCCCCCCCCCCCCCCCCCCCCCCCCCCCCCCCCCCCCCCCCCCCCCCCGCCCCCCCCCCCCCCCCCCCCCCCACATAAAAAAAACAAAAAAAAAACAAGAGACTGGAGACACAGTTGATTCAATACCTCAGAAACTAGTCGGCACGGTACTCAGTCATAATGATTCATAAAGCGAAAACTTCGCGTGCGTGTGCTTAACAGAAGGAAACATGATAAACACAAAATATGTTTCACTGTATCCTATTGTATGCATTGGATTTACTCTATTTGTTAAAACTCTGTGCCCTAAAGCTATAATATTTTTAGCGTGAGGCTTAAAATACGGACTCTTTTCATGCTTCGGCGCCTGACATTTTTAAAATAAAGTAATGAATTTGGCACAATTAATGATCGCCTGTTAGTGGATGACACTCCAATAAATGAAACAACAAGGCTAAGACTGTTGGAATTCAGCACCAAAAGTAAGACTAACAGGGATGGACGTATGATAGGATGCATCCGTTGTATGTACAACTAGTGCGCTACAGGAACAATTATCTTTCTTATCCTTCGACAGTTGCTAATGGAGACTGAGCACCTATGGGTTTGCCCAGAGTGTAGTGATCTTAGTTCTGATTAACAATGCCAATAAATTTAGTCCTAGGGTGTGAAGAAAGTACGTCCGGTGTGATTGTTAACGAACAGACGTGCAATGAATCATTCATCTTCGTTGTAATGACCAGAGAATGAGCAATCAGTTCAGAAAATCTGTCTCTTTGTTCCTCGTTCCCCATAGCACTTAACGTAAAAACCTTTTTCACGACTTACAGCACCTTCAGGACTAAACAGGAAAAACGCACTTAGCTAAGAGACTTTATGAAGGAAACAATCTCAATGACTAGACAGTCACAGCCCCTATTTACTAATCGTCTTACTGAAATGTATGTAACTAATAATGAAAAAACTCCGCCAGCTTTTCGGGAAATATATAGAAAATGCGAGTAGTGCACCGTGAAATCTAACCAAACACCCATTAAAAGAGCACGTGGACTTT
This sequence comes from Oreohelix idahoensis, assembly GCA_024509875.1. Lineage (NCBI taxonomy): Eukaryota > Metazoa > Mollusca > Gastropoda > Stylommatophora > Oreohelicidae > Oreohelix > Oreohelix idahoensis. Next base: position 641,571 of record JAMPIV010005526.1, read on the forward strand.
ACATTTTTTGTTTGTTTCATGGTGCACTGACCTTAAGTCATGGTAAGTCTGACCGCAGATGTCCAATGAAGTTGACATGGAATGGTTATGGATTGAAATGACTACCGGAGAGTTATTGTCGTCATCAAGACAAACAGTAGAAAGTGCACAACATAATTATTTCCCCCGCCATGTTTTGGTGGCTTACGAACTCGTGTTTTCTATATTTGCTTTTCGTGACGACGTCATAATGGAATAAAAGCATGGTAGCTTGAACTGGATCATTCCCAACAAATAAATAAACATATACACAACGTGAAAGCCAAGCTTGTAATTCCCTTCAGAAATGGTATCGACGCGATCAGACTTTGCATAGGCAAACACTGCTACACAGCTGAGCGAGAATATCGATCAAGAGTTAATCATGAGGGAGGAGGGAAAGTTACCACTTTGTCATCGCTAAATTTAACTTGCTTTCCTCTCGCGACGCAGTAACCGCGCTCCAGTGTAGACACCTGGTAGCGTTACGCTTCAGTCTGCCCAGCTGTAAATGGGTATCTTCTCTTGAGTTAGGAAAGACAAAGGCGGCGAGGACAAGAGCTGGTCTCCGCACCCCGTAAAGCTAGACCTAGTATGGTGCAGTCTCTAACACTTCACTCCACTACGGCAGTATCTGCTCTGGGGGCTATCTTTTTAAGCTTTTATCGGGTGAAGAAGCGCCCTTGACGTTTCCGTTCTCAGATGTGGCCCGTCCTTGGCACAACTCCAAACTGTAGTAAACAAACGAATTTTGTTGCCCTTGATGCCATCGCGACCTTTGACATTACAATTTTGTTAATTTTTGCATGTTCTTTATCGCGACCATCATAGCTTGATCTATTCGGCACATAAATAATACAAACATCTAATCTGAACCACCAGTGTCAGAGTCTGTGCGTGTGAACTCTGAATGAACACTCAAGGACTAGTTCTCATTGACCTACGGATCTCACAGCGAATGCTGCTCGGCGAAAACTATAGGTTGATGGAAGTTACTTCCTGATTTTGTATCCTCATTCGACATATACGGAAAAATTGTCAAAACAATGAGAAATAATTAACACATAATTTATTTTTTTTTAAATTCTCTGAAACAAAATAAAACCAGAACAGCCTTTACAAATCTAAACAACATATGTAAATCTTCTCAGTACAGCACAAACACCAAATTAAGATTATACGAGAGTTGCCTATTTTTGTATAGTGCGGAGTGCTGGAGAGTAACAGAAAAGGAAATGTCAAAACTATCCTCTTTCCTTACGAAAATTCTTCGAATTTTTTTGGCTGAATACCATCTCCAACCAGGAATTGCTTACAAGGTGCAGTCAAAAAGACAGGCACGCCATCAATGCGGGCAGATGCTGTAACTAGGTTGGCTATGTCCTCAGAAGGGACCTTGACACCATCATCAGAACTGCTATGCTATGGACCCCAGAAGGACGGCGAAAGAGAGGCAGACCAAAGACAACCTGGAGAAGAACAGTGGAAGCTGAGATGCAAATCATGAACCAGAGTTGGGGCACGGCACGAAGGATGGCCACCGACCGAGCAAAATGCTTCCCAACAAAACGCCACTAGGCGTGATGACTACTGACTGCTCTGTCTGTCAGGGGCTAATGATCCAAGAGGAGAAGACACAACGTAGAGAAAAGTGCTGCCCGCCACGAAAGTATGTGATGAAAGAACAGGATCTCACGTTCAGTTGTAATGTTAATTGTCTTTATTTTGACGGCTCTTTCTTATAAATTATTTGGATGTGACTGAAGAAATATCAATTTAAAAATAGAAATGACTTGTCAATCACCCTGTAGATTTTATGTACACGTGTGTGTGTGTGCGCGCGCGCGTGTGGTCAGATGTCCTTTTATCCACTTTCGCACGATATTTATTTGGATGGATAGATGTTTGTTCACTAAAAACAAAAAAAGTCCCCAACCTTTGAGTCAAAAGCCGAGCGCTACACAACTCATCACATTTCACTTAATGTCTCAGAAATATTACTTACTTACTTAGTCGTTCCCCTTCTACCGTGAGGTGTAGTGGTTTGGAAGAGAGAGAGAGCGTTAGACTATCCTATCGGCTGTCTTCCTCCTGGCCTGGTTCCATTCTAGTCCTCGGTCCTTCAAAGATTGTCTATTGTTGTCCTCCCAGCGGACTCTGGGTCGTCCTGGGGGTCTGGATCCCTGGCTCTTTGTTTCCCATGCTTGTCGTGGTAGCCGATCTTCTCCCATTCTGCAGACATGGCCAAACCATCTTAATTGGGACTGTTCTACTTGGGTCTGCAGGGGGTGGGATTTTAGGCCTTGACGTATCGTCTGGTTGCGGACCATGTCTCTTTTTGTTACTTCAACCACCTTCCTCAGATACCTCATTTCTGAGGTTTGGATCTGGCTTTTGTGGGTTGTAGTCATTGCCCATGACTCACATCCATATGTCAAGACTGGGACATAGGTGGAGCCGTATACAGCCATCTTCGTTTTCTTACCAACCTCTCTCTTGCTGAGGAATCCTCGATTAATGGCCTGAAAAAGTCTCCCAGCTGCTGCTTTTCGAGTGGCCAACTCTTCTTTAATGCCTCCCTTTCGGTCTATAATAGCTCCGAGGTATTTAAAGTGGTCGACCTGCTCCAGGACCTGTTCTCCCAGCTTAATCGGATGTCTTCTTTCTTCACGTGATATCACCATGGATTTTGTTTCAGAGCTGCTTATGACCATCCCTCTCTTCTCCAGCTCTTCCTTCCAGACTTGCAGGTTGGATTGGAGATGTGCCTCTGATTTAGCAATCAGGGCAACATCATCAGCAAATGTCAGCTCTGAAATACAGACCTGTCTCATCTTCCAGTACCCCACTGAATACTTTCTTGTTCTCTCCTTACATGACTTGATGACATCGTCCATGAAGAGTATGAAAAGATAAGGTGACAGGATATCACCTTGTCGTACACCAGTGGTGGTCCTGAACTCTTCTGACTTATGGTTTGCTGTCCTCACATAATTTCTGCAAGACTTGTAGAAGCTCTGTATAGCATGAATCAGAGGTGCTGGAATGTTCTTCCTTGCCAAACAGTCCCAAAGTTTGCTCCAGGGGATCCTGTCAAATGCCTTTACCAGATCTATGAAACAAAGATGGATCTCACTCTTATACTCAAGGGCCTTTTCACTCAGCTGTCTGAGTGTGAAGATTAGGTCTTGAGTACTTCGGTTAGCTCGAAATCCGCACTGGACCTCATCCAATTGTGGCCCAGCTAGACGTCGGAGTCTCTGCTCTAGGATTCTAGAGTAGATTTTATCAGGGACACTGAGAAGGGATATGCCTCTATGGTTTCCACATTGTCGATTGTCACCCTTTTTGAAAATTGGTGTTATGATGGCAATCTCCCAATCCTTCGGTATGGTCTTGTTGCATCACGCTGCCTGTATGACCCTTAAGAGTAATAGGTCGCCTGATGCTCCCCATGTACTTAACCATTTCTGGTGTTATACCATCATGTCCTGCTGCTTTCATTCATTCATAACCCTCCACTCCCAAAGGAGCATAGGCCTTCAACAAACACATGCCAAGTCCTCCTGTCATGTGCCATCATCTCAAGTTCTTTCTACGTTCTCCTCATCATTTTCACCTCTGTTTCCAGCTCTCTTCTCCATGTGCTTCTTGGTCTACCTCTGCCTCTCTTGCCCTGGGGGTTCCAGAACAAGGACTGCCTTGTAATGCTATCAACAGGTTTCCTCAGTGTGTGTCCTATCCATCGCCACCGTCTTCTTCTCATCTCTTGTTCCACTGGCACTTGTCTAGTTCTTGTCATCAGTTCCACGTTGGTAACCTTGTCATACCATTTTAATCCCTCTATTCTACGCAAGCACCCATTTATGAAAGTCTGTAGCTTTTTGGTTGTTGTCTTTGTTGTTCTCCATGTCTCTGAGCCATACAATAGGACTGACTTCACATTTGAGTTGAAGATTCTTATTTTCGTGTTGGATCCTATTTCTCTTGTTCTCCATATATTTCCCAATGCAATGAAAGCTCCTCTTGCCTTTTGTATTCTTATTTTGATATCGCTGTCTGTCCCTCCAACTTTGTCTATATTATTGCCAAGATATGTGTACGATTCTACATCTTGTATTGGTGTTTCTTCAAGTTCAACCCTGTTATCATTACCTGCATTTATTCTCATTATCTTTGTCTTTTCCCTGTGTATTTTCAGACCCAATTGCTGTGACCTCTCATCGAGTGTTTTCAATTTCACCATGCTCACCATCCAGGAGTTCCGAGAAATATTCTTTCCATTACTTCCTTCGGGGCAGTAAGCAATTTGCCTTGCTTGTCCTTTATAAATTTGAGAGGGCATTGTTTTTCCTTCCAATTGTTCTTTAGGGTCTTATAGAACAATTTCTGGTTTTCTTGCGCATCTTTTTCTAGCTTTTCTCCAAATTCTTCCCAGGACTTCTGTTTTGCTGCTAGCACCTTGTTCTTTGCTTCTGTTCTGAGTGTCACATATTCTCTATATTTCTCCATCTGTCCTGTTGTGTTGTTAGCTCCAAAGTATTGTTTCCATGCCATTTTCTTCCCTCTTATTTTCTCTTTGACTTCCTCTGTCCACCAAGGTGTCCTCTTTCTCTTGTTCCCAAGTCAGACTTCACCACATGCTTCTGCAGCGGCTGTCTTTATGATATCCTTGAATTTAAGCCAGAGGGTTTCCAAGTCATCAGGTTGTTGTTCTGTGTTGCTCACCACTGCAGCAATAAGCCCCTGATATCTGGTCTTAATTTCTGGCTCTCTCAGCTTGTAGGTCTTAATGCTCATTTCTCCCGTTCGTTTACTTAGTTTCTTGCGTGATGTTGGGCAGTTCCTAGGCTGAGCAACTCTTTCAGTTGTTCTTTTGATTGTAAGCAGGTAGTGATCACTTCCAATCTCTGGCCCCCTCCAGACTCTAGCATCCCGGACATATTTGAATGAGCTCCTTACAATGGCATAGTCGATCACTGACTTCTCATTCTTTGTTGGTTCCCACACATCTAGTGTATGCATGTATGCGCTTATGGGGGAACTTTGTGTTTGTAATGATCAGATTCTGCTCACTGCAGAATCTAAGGAGTCGCTTTCCATTGTCATTGAGAGTATCTTCTCCATATCTTCCGATAACTCCACCCCATCTAGCATGGTCATTTCCAACTCTGGCACTGAAATCTCAGAGCATGATAATTTCATCTAGGCAGTCATCCACTGTCCTTTGAAGCAGCTCGAAGAATTCCTCCTTGACCTCTGCTCTATCATCCTCATTTGGACCATACACTATGACCAGGTTGACTATGGTTTCTCCTTCTTTTAGTTTTACAACCATAATGCGCTCCGAGACAAAGTTCCATCCCTTGATACTATCTTTTTGGTTTTTGGCCACAATGCAACCCACGCCCCCATTAGCTCTTTCAGATCTGGGTACACCACTGTAGAGCAGCGTGTTGCCATTGAGATCCATGACTCCTTGTCCTTTTTTCTTTGTTTCCGTTATAGCCAGGATTTCTAGTTTTGCTTTCCTCATCTCTTCCACCAGCTACTCTTCTTTCCCATTTATACTTCTTGTGTTCCAAGTTCCATAAGTCGTAGTCCGTTCCAGTTCGTCGCCTTTAGAATCAGTCCGGTTTTCTCTCTTGTTCTTCTCATAATCAAAAGTTTAAGGCAAACAGGTGATTGGCCTGTTGTGCCTTTGCATGGTGGAGGGGCTGCCTCCTTACGGCCTCCATGCAGGCTGCCCTCCTCCTTTTTTCAGCCGGGCTTGGGACCGGCCTAGGCGGAGTTCTCAGAAATATTCTTAATATTTTTCTTTAACTTAAAAAAAAAAAAAAAAAAAAAACACACATACTTGTTTAAATGTAATGAAGTGTACCAGTATGGTTTGTGTACATACTGCATGCCAGTGAAATAAAAGCAGACCTGAAAACAGTTGTATATTTTAAAACCCCAACCCTCAAGAAAGAAGGAGCCTGTTTTCTTACTAAGTGCAGAAATCCGATGGTTGAACGACTTCTATATATACAGGTTAGTTGGGAATACTAAATAAGCTGTTGTGGACCAAACAGATGGTTGCCACTGACAGTGAGGTGGGGTGGGAGGCTACTATATGTAACAACATCTCTAAAGCTTGATGGCATGACAGCCGGGGAGGTGAAAATGCGTTATCCTGCTCTCCCAAATGCCTTGCGGATTAGATTTTAAGTAAAAGGCTAACGGTGATTCCCTTACAGAAACCTGAAAGACAATTAAATATCTATTAAAGTCAGTTATATAACTGAAACCACCAGGCCTTTACACCCCTCCCCCTTAATATTATTCTTGTTTGGAGTTGCTGCTTCATTATGTTCGGGGTTTTTTTTTAAACATACAAGCATAATTGGTAATTGTGATTTGCCCTGTTTACAAAGATTTGACAAGTGTGATGCCACTTTCCCTTATTGGCAGTTGTTCATATTATTTGGAATTGTTATTGTTATGCAGAATTGACATCATTGCACTCCGGGAAAACCCATAGGTGCTCAGTCTCCATCAGTATACGTCGAAGAGTGTGAATGCTAATTGTTCCTGTAGCTCACTGGTTGTAAACACGATGGATGCATCCTCTCATACGTCCATCTCTACTAGCTTTACGTTTGATGCCAAATTCCAACAGTCTTAACCTTGATGATTCATCTATTGCAGTGTCATTCTCTAAAAGGCGATCATTAATTGTTCTCAGTATCTCCCTTAACCATATCCAGTGTCCCCACTATGGGTGCTCTTGATGCTTGTCTGTCAGTTCTTTCATTACCACATACCCCAGCATGACCAGGACAGTATATCCACACCAGCTCTTGTAGAATCGAAGCTTCTATGAATGTTTTCCATTCATGCCGCAACCAACCACTTTGAACCTTCCGAAGCATGGACTGAGAGTCAGACACAATGATAGCCTTTGTTAATGAAGTTTCAATTATCCACCTTAAGGCTGCAGTAACAGCCTCGACCTCCATTCTCATGCTGGAAGTTGTTATCTTGTAAGCCCCACAAAATTCGGCGACGATTATGCCCTGTACCCGAGCAGAGAAGCCCCAACCAGATTTCTCACCACGGATCACCGACCCATTTGTATACACAATGGCATCACCATCCCCGGAATGATCATGTATCAGTTGATTAATTTCCAGTTCTGCTATTCCATTCCCCAAATTTCTACACTCTCTCCCAAGGCTGATGATGACGCGCTGGTAGTTATTCCAGTTCTCATCTGACATACACTATTCTTCCCCCTTGAATATATTGTCAACTGTGGCCAACTGCTTGATAGTTGTCTCTGCCTGTGCCATCCATGACATCCCTCTCTTTATTCTTGTTCCCTTAATGTCAGCTATGTTACCATGCAGAGGGTGCCGTTTGTCTGTGGATACTCACATACAGTCTTTTGCTTGGGCCACCGCATATCTGGATTTAATCGACAGCACTCCAAGCATGTATCTCATTGTCACAATGGGGGTATCTCGCGTACAGCCCAAGACTATGCGCATCCCTTCATTCTGAATGCGTTCTAGCCGTTTACTATGTGTTACTGACAGCGTGAGTATTCCCAGTCCATACTCAATGACCGATATGACTAGCTGTTGATAAAGAAGAAATAGTAATCTCTGCTCCAGACGCGCCGCTGCCATTATTTTCAGGGCCGCTAGACCTCTTCTGCATTTTTGTGTGATGTGTTCAACACAGTACTTATACGAGAGCCCGCGATCAAATGTAACTCCAATGTATTTCAGCTTTTCTTGACTTTCAATTTTCTGTCCATTGAGAGTAATATCTGGGAGGTCTGCTTTCACAAAGGAGTGGTTCAAGGAGCACCACATCACGCAGGCCTTGTTGGGATTGACTTTGGAGCCAATTTCCTCGCACCATTTAGACACTTCCTGTAGCGTCCTATGTATGCTATTAACCATTTCTTGTCCGTCAGAGCCAGTTCTGTAAATGAGAATCTTCTTCTTCTTCCATCCTTAGCCACCAACCGGCAAAGCAGTATGTGGCCAGTACGCCTAGTGGCGTCTCAGGGCAACAACAAATTGATCAATCTATCGCTGTTTCCACCACGCCTAGTGGCGTCTTTGTGGAACAAAAACAGACCAAACAATCTATCGTTGTTTCCGTAATCAGATTGGTTGGAAAGCAGGTGATCAGCCCGCTGTGCGAGTAAATGAGAATATCATCAGCAAATGTCAGTGTTAGTCCCATCCCAGCTGATTGAATGGTGGCTACTTTTGCTGTATAGATATTAAACGGCACCGGTGAAAGTGGAGAACCCTGGTGTAGTCCCGGGCAAATGAGCAGTGGATCTGACGTCCATGTTCCCAACCAAAATGCCACTGACCTCTCAGTTAAGGCAGCTGCTATCCACCTTGTAAGCCAAGGAATTTGGAATTTAAAACAATATATATATATCCAAATTATAACCCATCAGAGGTTGAACGGGATATTTTCATCATTAACATAAATTTTTTTTAAACTTACAGAAACCGATGAAAGGCAAGAGTTAAGCACCGTCGAATTGTCCCTTTTATAGTTATAAATCAAAATAACTTTCACAGAAAAGAGAACGACAGATTCCAGAAACAAACACATCCCCCAGAAAGGCGTGTCATATGCTACAGGTGATACCAGAACATCATCAAGGGAATGTAAGCACATTTTAAATTAAAAGATGGTTTGGCCATAACAGATGGAATTTCAGGACATTTTTGCAGGATGAAAAAAACTATAAAACATCAAGAGGGAAATGGAAAGAACGAGTGCAAATTTAGCAGGACTATAAAATGCGATAGATCGGTAACAGTGCTACCAAAAAGCTACAAAATAATATATTTTAGAGGGACTAAACGTGAAAGATGAATTGGCGTAATGTGAGTTGTCGAAAAACAAAAAGTAAAAGTTGTAACGGGACTTAGGGCATTATCAGATCCAGACTGAGGTCTAATAGTTAAACTGAATGACAGATCACCAGTTACTAATTGTATACAAAAAATTATAGGCATCACTAGCTATGAATGGAAAAAACTGACAGTTTTTACAGCGAACTTGACGCTATGACATTGTGAAAATCCATGAGACAATTATAGTACTTGGAGATTTCAATGCAAAAGTTGGTAATAAAAAGGTAGAAGATGTGACTGGTGATTATGGCCCAAGAGAGAGAAATGAAACGGGAGACAAACTGATAGAATGGGCAAGAGCATGTGATATCATAAACATATGGTTAAGACAAAATCGCACATGCCTTTGGACCTACAAAGGCTCATGGAAAAAAAAATGTTGATAACCAAACTGACTACACACTGATGAGCATGAGATTTAGAATCAGTTTGATATCTGTGAAAACTAAACCAGGAGCAGAATGCAGCAGCAACCATGAAACGGTAACAGGAAGCATTTAATAAAAGTGAAGAAAATCTTTTTTTTTTAAAACATATTTAAATTTAAAAAAAAAAAACGGAAGTAAGCGAGAGATATAACATTACAAAACAATATATACTACTGGACAAATGTTAAGGGCCGCCATTCAGTTAAGACAAGGTTTATATAATTCTTCCTGAGCAGGGTCGATTTTCCAAATGTTCGGTAGCTTGAAATCTCTCAAGAAGTCTCTGAATGGTAGAGTGGGACACTGCTAAACGTCTTGCAACATGACGAACAGATTGACCATCCTGAATCCATGCCATGGCTCGACCACGGTCTACAGTGCTGAGACTTCTCCTTGGTGGTATGGCTAATGCAGTGATCATTTCGACCACTTGTCATACTGATTTATTGCATACCAACAGTGAACACTCTTTACTGATGATCATTTTCCACGTGCATTCAAATTCAACTCACTTTTTCACCTTTTGAACTAGTGGGGCGTGTTGCAAAAACCACGAGTTTTTACAGCAACAATGGCAATTTTCACGTGCGGGTTAAAGTGACCCAGTTTTTGGACATTTAACAAAAATTAACCTAGTGCACACAGAAATGTATACACATTTCTCTGAGCTCAGTTTTAATGACATTTTCACTTGTCTTTACAGTTTGCCAATCAATTATATAAACCTTGTCTAAACTAAATGGCGGCCCTTAACTTTTGTCCAGTAGTATAGATACAATGCCACAGAAAAAAATACAGTGTACAGATCAACAAAATTAAATGCTAATGGAGTCATACATCAAACATAAAAAGAAATCATACCAGCAAACTATAACAAATAACGGAGACTACATTGAGAAATAAATTTTTGAAGTTCAAACTTGGGGCTACATTTCAATGTGAATTTTATCTGTTTTCTTGCCTATTGAATGAAATTAAAAATTACGAGGCATTACTTTTTGACCGTCCCTCGTACATCTAGACATATATTTACATCAATAGAGCAACTACTAATAAAAGAATTTTGCTGGATTTACACCAGCTGGGGGCTTGAACGGGCTAAAACCATTGCTTAATTCTTCACAAAAGGTGATGGATCAGATATAAGTTAATAGTGCTCGGCCCTATGCAGCATTGTTCCTGACTTCTGAATATATCTTGTGAACACTCCCTTGAGATAGGAGCATCATTATCCTTCTATCTACAACTCTGCCAAGAGTAATCTTGTGCGAAGGTAGACACCTTTGAAGACCCATATTAGATACTCTTGATTGTTCGTCACTGGTGGACCACTACTGCAGAGCTAAGGGGAGGTAATCCGTGACAGAGACCAATCCCGACTTTCGCAATTTGGATTTTGAATGAAAATGCAGAGCAGCTCCTGCCCTTAAAGCTCAATATCACGTAGAAGATAATATTTTGCACACCCAGATTAATTCAGAGTATTGAGAAAACTATTGATTAATGGTAAATTACATTTAAAGAAATATAAATTTCAGGTTGCAAACCTGTCCAGCAATTTCATACACCACATGTAAGATATTGTGAAGGTCCTATCGAGATATAGTGTATAAGACAAAACGCTGAAGACCACATAGTCAATAACTGTGATGAACAAACAAACAAATTATTTTCAATACTGTATTAAAGGAAAATTCAGAAAATTAACTTTTTGACACACAGTGAGTTGTGTCTTGCACTTCTACCAACCATATGTGTGTCTGCAACTTTCAGATATTATTGTACTTCTTATTCTTTTTCTTTTTTGTTGGTTGATTTTGAGATTAATTTCTTTGTGAAAATGTCAAAAAGAGTTGTGGATACCACTATGTATAACAGTTAGAAGAAGAAAAGGAAGCATCTCTCATTAACAATAGAACAGAAAATGGAGTTATTGCAGAAACTTGATCATGGTGTGTCTGTCTGTGCTGTGCCTTACCAAAGAAGATGGTGAGAAGACTAAGAAACACAAAGACAAACTGTGCAGTCATAGTCCCCCCTCAAATATTACAGTAATATAAAGTATTTGTACCACAAGACCATTTTGAAATTCCAAAAATTTAGAATTCCTAAACACATCTGACCCAAGGGTTTCAAATAAAACTTTGGGACCTGTAAAGAAATTTGTTTAAATTTGTGTCCAACAATAATTTATCTATGATATCCGATTCTGAAATCACCTGTGATGTTATCATGTCTATACAGGTTTTTAATAGTATAGATGACAGCATCAAATCTTATCAACTCTTGCAGCTGCCTCAAAGATCTTTGAAGTACCACGTATAATACATACATTCTGTGGTACATTTTGCTTTTCTTTTTGTTCTTCCTTGTTTGTATCCTAACACCTGAACTTTAAGGGAAGACACAATTTTCACCATTTTGACCTGTTTTCTGTGAACCAGCCCAGATTATTCCACGACCTTCCTACTTTTGTTCTTTCTTTCTACAAAACTTTTCTAAAGTTATCCTTCTCCGCTTCATAAATGTTTCAGTATCAAGCTCTTTGTGTTTTAAAGCTTACTTTTTAAACATCTCTTTTTTTAATGATTTAGTCACCAAATAAGTGTCACATTTCAATCTACCCTGCTGCAAATGGGTACGTGACTCTTCTCTCAAGTTAGGAAAGGTAACCCCAGCAAGGAAGGGAATCAGTCACCCAAAGTAATAATGCTTTAATATTTCTGCCTGCACCACACTTATTTTCAAGTCATATTTGTTGACTGCTGCTGTATATTTACATGCACCTTATAGATAAAGTAAAGGTGTCCCATAGCAGATACTGCCGTAGGAGAGTGAAGTCATAGAGACTTCATTATACTAGGACCAGCATTGAGAGGTGGGGTGACCAGTACCCATCCTTGCCTTTTCCTTCCCAAACTCCAGAGCAGAGCCAGGTACCCATTTACAGGTTGGTAGGCTGGAGCATGACATGGAAACTTTGTCGCGAGAGGGCAGTGCTCTAACTACTTTGCCAATCGGACGCTTACTTTAAAGATATCTGTAAAAAATAAAACACGCTAAATTACAGATGGTAAAGGAAGTCACACAGCAGATACTGTCTTAGGGAAGTGAAGTGTTAGAGACTTCCATATACTAGCTACAGCTTTATGAGATGCGGTGACCAGTTTCCATCCTCGCTGCCTTTGCCTTTCCCAACTCAGAACCAGAGTCATGAACCCACTTAGATCTGAGTAGACTGGAGCATGACGCTACCAGATTTAGAACCTAGAACACTGTAATTTTGCTGTGAGAGACATGTGCTCCAGCCACGGTGTCAATTGCATGCTCTACTCTAAATTATACTTAACAATAATGGCTGAGCAGGGACACAAATCTAGACAAGTGCCTAGAAAACAAGTATTAAGAAAAGTACTCACACTTCTTTTTCCTCTAGAAAATCCATGCTCCTCTACATCCAGGCAATGTAAACACACGAAAGTGACTTCTTAGTCACAACGCCGATAGGTCATCCATCCCAACATAAAGTCCTTCCGGTATGAGCCACATGCTACACAAATCAGTCAAACTTTCAGGTCATTGTTTTCCTCTTCTGTTAACACAGTTTTCACATATTAAACCGAAAACATAACCTAGTTTCCACCAGCTACTCTATCCTAGTAATGAAAGAAGCACACTGCTATACCAGCGAAGTACTAACCTTTATAAACTTGCAAGAAGGTTGCATTTGCATGTTTTAAATTAAACAAGCTTATTAAAATTGTGCTGTACTGAATGTAATATTGTTTCTAATGTTGTTGGGCATGTAGATGGATGTATCATTAACCAAACAGATTTAATGAATTTGCAGAACAGGAACATAAAAATACTCCTGGATTTAATTTTTATATTCAAATTTGAACTCCAATGTGCTTGGCTCACATATCTGGTTCGTTAACACACCCTTGTGATCCTGTCCTCTTAAACTGGATAAATAATAATCTACAATCTTGTAAAAATTTCACGTCTTGTCTTTCATACCAGAGCCTGTACTATTGTTTACATCAACGAAGCCCAAGAAATGCTTGTGAATGCCTACATTATTTAGGTGGTTATCAGAAAGTGGTCAAAAGGACACAACAAGTAAAATGTCATCAATGCCACTCAGTCACTGTCCGACATCCAATGGAAGAACAATTGAACAACTGCATAAAAAATGTAGAGAAACAACAATGAACATGTACATCAGTATATGGGCTAGTTCATCACTGACAGAAGAGACAATTCAGAGATAAGAGCAAGCATACAACTAGGATTTAGCAAGCAAAAGTCTACACACACAACAACAAACCAACAAAAAAAATCTATTTAAATTACAAATGAAAGGAAAAATAAGCCTGTAAGAAGAGGACAATCATGACATGCTAAGTGTGGACAACATTCCTTCATGAGAGTGAAAGCTGGAAAATTATGCAAGAAAGCTACAAAAATAAGTGTATCTGAATTTTTCTATTTCAAAAGATAGAAAAAAAAAAGATTATCTGAATACATAATTGTCTCATAGATACACTATCTACAAAACTATCTACATTGGCTACAAGAAAAATACAATATAATGTTTTAATGGCAATACAATTCTCATATTTTTACCAAGATTAAAACTGAACTGAATTTAAGAAGACTACAATTATACAGATAACAAATAAGAATAGAACTGAAACAGCAGCAGGGTAGAAATACCTCAAATGGAACTCATCCACATAGAGAAGCATTACTGACAACCTCAGGGAAGTTACTTGAAGAATGTAAATATATTTACAAGACCACTGAATATGAGTAAACTATGCACAAAATCATATAACAATCCAATAATGATCAATGTTTATTTTGTTGTTGTTTAACTAGGGTTTCTGAGCTTCTCGCTCTTTAGCAGCCAATACCAAGTTGAAGACTCCTTGGTATTATCTACATTGTAGATCTAGGCTTTTGCTGTGGCTTTTCTGCCATTCCGAAACGTGTTGAGTTGAAGTCATGAGCTCCAGTTCTGTGCATTTCCCGCCATCCAAGGGGGCTCTCCAACTATGCAGAGCTAAAATACTGTTCTCTGGTTCTGGGCTCTCCCAAGGAATTGTCACGTCCTGCACAGAGCCACTTCTCAGCTTCCCCTGCCTATCACTGGGTCCATAGTTAGACCCTTCTGCAAGCAGTCAACCAAGCCAAAGCTAAAGAATTAAGCCTGGGGCTCAAGTGACTTCTCCAAGCATAGTGTGCAATGCTGGGTTCTCAACAAGTCTCACCACAGGGGGAATCCCTGGAAGTGTGGGGATAATTTCAAGAGTCAATGAGGATGTAATTAGTCTCACAGACATAGGTTCACTTCCACGTACATATATTGTAGCATTGTGCATAGCTGGTGGTCATATAAGGATGACTCCAGATATGCCTCCATGCACATCAATGTTTATAAAAATAGTAATACCAATTGTTCTTAATATAAAAAGCTTGCACAAAGAGAGAAAAAATGTTAACTATTCATGGAACACTGGCTTTACCTATATATGAACAAGCTATGAACTACTTAAACACAGTTTAAAAAAAAAAATCAAATAACACTGCCTACATTACATCTGATATACAACTGCAGAAATGCCGGTCTGACATTTCAAAGCTGAAGAAGTAATACAGTTTATTAAAAAGAAAAAAAATCACAATATTTTCTTACATTTAAAAATCCAGAGCTATGATCTACTCCAACTTTAAGTGTCATAGTCTCCTAAGAGCAAGATTACAATGTATGTCAATGATTCAAAAGACTTGTGCCACAGTGGATCCGATCTCAATGCAACATCCCTGGCAATGAAGATGCTGACAGTTAGGAACAGGAAGGTGGAAAACTACCTCAACCTGATACAAGCATAGCTTATGAAGTGGCTATAAGTTTTATCAGGAGCAGATACAGGAACCCATGGGAAGCAGAGCTTCCAGGTCACTTTAAAGACGCATATTACCCATTCAACAGAGCTAACAAATGGTAATCTTCAGACCCTGCACAGGCTGCAACAGACTAAGATATTATCTATTCAACAAGCTAAAGATAGGAACTACTGATGAGTGTAACTGCAGCAATGGTAAAATAACAGTTGTGCATCTGCTGCAGAAGTGCCCAACATTTGAAGAACAGAGAAAGCTCATATGGCTGTCACCAGTACAATTATTGGACAACATTGATAGAGATGCCAGCTGTTTCTTTAAACATAGTCAAGCTGACATCTGAAGATGAAGTATCCTAGTCTTAATGAAACTTACTGTGAATGTTTAAGGAAGCATAACGAGTAACTTCTTATAAGTGACCTTGTTCTATGTATGCATCGCGCAGTTTTCAAAGTGTGACCTGAAATGACTATTCAAACACTTCTTCCTACTCTTACTGTAATGCTAGATCTCCTTCCCAATTAAATGGAAATGACCAGTCACAAAATGGCAACAAATTTCACGATGGTATTCATTTATTAAGTTATCTACTCAACTGTAGCCTAATGGTCGCCACGCGATTAGCCTAATCTCATTTGCTTCGCGTGCCATTGCAACGCTTGCCCTTACAGTTACCTAAACAGAATACTGTAACTAAGTACGTCTCACGCCACAAGGTCAGCTATATAAACATAATAATAATAGCAATCCAGTCGCTTGGTCTAAAGACGACGACATTACTTACAAGTAACAAACCAAACAAACATTAGGCCTAGGCCTACATCTGAATTTTAGTAGACTAAAACGGCAATTTTTCAATCAATACTGGGTGAATACGACTAAGTTAGAAAATGAGCAATGGTGTCAGCTTCGGAAATATGAATCAGCGATGCGTAGTGTTGGATTTACCATCCTTACATACTTAAGTGTCTGCTATATACAAAACTCACTGGCCGTGACTCATTCAAAGGAAAGAAAGGCAAGACATTATGCTAATAATAAACGCCGTGACTCGGAAAATTAGAAAAATTACCTGGTTTGGATTTTGGATAAGTCATGAAAAGGCAAGACATTATGCTAATAATAGCAAAACAGGACGATAAACCCACCGAAATGGAACAAGCAGACGTATATCTCTCATATAATAACAGAAGATGGCAGATGTGAAACAGAAATCAAGAAGAGAATAGGAATGACCTTCAACAACATGGAAACACAAATTAAAACTGAGAAAATATTACCTGTGGTTGGACGATGAATAAGCAGTTGGAAGAAAGAATTGAGGCTCTTGAAATGTGAATATATAGAAGAATGGGGCGTATCTCATGGAAAGAGATGAAAACAAATAAGGAGGTCCTAGAAAATCTAGGTATGAAAAGAGAACTAATGAGGGAGGTCAAAGTTCGACAGCTAAAATACTTTGGCCACATAAAAAGGCATAACACCTTGCAGAAGACCATAACAGAAGGGAGAGTTGAAGGCAAACGTGCAAGGGGAAGACAGCGCTATAAGTGGGAAGACAACATCAAGAGATGGACAGGAAAGAGTCTATCAGAGTGCACCATCAAGACAAGAGACAGAAGACGTTGGAGATCCATTACAGCCAACCTTCGTTGTGGAGATGGCAACTGATGATGATGATTTGCGTATCAATAATAATCACAAACGTCAGTTGTTAATAAATAATTGAATAGGAAGCAGTAAATTCATTAAGCATCGGGTATTTAAATTTAATAAACTATGTACTAAAAATGTAAAAAAAAATATAATTTTCTAAAACTAATATAATCATTCGTTTTCATCCCATCGAAGCATATTTCTAATTGTGGTGGTGAGTCCATAGAAGATTATACACTATAGTGCACGCCTGAAGCGTGGAAGACGCGAGGTGGGGAGAAACACATTAGCCAAAGTTGAAAAAAAACACACAGTACACTATGTATTAATATCATACCACAAACTGTTTACATTTGGACACGTTCCTTAATCAGCAAATGTCGAAGAGAATGAATGCTAAAAGTACATGTAGCACGCTGGTTGTACAAACGACGGATGGATCCTCTCACGTCCATCTCTGTCAGTCCCATGTTTGATGCCAAACTCCAACAGTCTCAGCCTTGTTGATGGATCCATTGCAGTGTTATTATCTAGCAGGTGATAATTAATTTCCCTTAATATCTCTCCCTTATCCATATCCGGTGTCCCCACTATGTATGCTCTCGAGGCTAGTCTGCAGCTCTCTCATTGCCACGTACCCCTGCATAAACAGGACAGTAGATCCATACCAGTCTATCAGAGTGCACCACCAAGACAAGAGACAGAAGACGTTGGAGATCCATTACAGCCAACCTTCGTTGTGGAGATGGCAACTGATGATGATGATGTGTTGAGCTGTGATTAGCTCACGGCTAAGCTGCATGTATTGAGAGCGGTGTGCTAAACTGCCGTGTCTCGTGAGAGGAGTTCACAGTTTGTGCCGTAAGAGTAGTGTCCTGGGCGTTGACTGGAGAGAGTCAGCCCTGTAAGTGTGTGTCTGCGCAGAGCACTATGAAAATGGCTAGTGATGGTTTTTCGCTGTGTTTTTGGATAAGTGGATATTTGATGTGAAGATGTTAGGGGCCTTGATATGTACAGGCCAGTATTTCCTAGTAGAGGATATTTCGTGAAGATGTTATTTAAGAGGCCATTATTTCCCGCGGAGGTAGAGTTTATGGATATTGAAGTATTTTGAATACTAAGGCCAATATTTCACGTGATGACATGAGTTATTTGTAAACTGCAGTGTAGGCAGTATTTTGAGTACTAAGGCCAATATTTCACGTGATGACATTATGAGTTATTTGTAAACTGCAGTGTAGGCAGTATTTTGAGTACTAAGTTTTTTGTACTAACTATTTTGAGTACGCTAACGAATCCAAACTAAATGTTCAGAAATCTAGTATAATGGGATTAGGCAGATGGGCAAATAAAACAGATTTCCCTTTTCAGTTAACGCAAGTTAACAGAATCAAAATTTATGGAATAAATTATTCCTGCAACCCTCACGACCCCAATACAGAAACATGGGTAAAATTATTAGATAAAATTCAAAATATGTTAGAAAGGTATAAATATAAGACAGCTACCATTTTTGGAAGAAGCATCATAGTGAACTGTTTCATTATGCCAAAAATAATATATACAGCAAATATCCAAATCATGCCAAAATCAATTGTAACCAAAATAAATGTGTTGATTAGAAATTTTATATTTAGGGGCACCTTTAAAAGTATTAAACACGTAACCCTAATACAACCTAAACACAAGGGGGGGGGGGGAATAGCTTTACAGGACATTAACACTAAGATTAAAGCTTTAAGAATTAAGTATATAGGGGAGGTCATTAAAAATCCAAGTTTGTACCCCTTAGCACACTATTATATCGGACTTAGACTACTTAAACTATGTAAACTAGACAACAAACAACCCCATTTTTTTTTTTTTTGGTACCCCACCGCCCTTCTACAGAATATGTCTACAAAATTTAAAAGGGAACGAACAATTAGTAAAGCAAGACACTAAACTTATATACAAACTCCTTGTAGGGGCACAAGAATCTTTTTTAGGCACACCGATAAAACGAGGGTACAACCTTTTCATAACAGACCACACACAAAGCTTCACAAACATTCATGCAATAGACGTTAAACCACAAGTCAAACAAGTCACATACAGGTTACTGTACAGTTTAACACCTATTGTAAGCGAAAGATCGGCAAAAAAAGCTGGCAAGGCGCCAACAAAATGTAAACTGTGCAGTAACAACACAATAGAAACAGGGGACCATTTGTTTTACACATGTAAAACAGTGGCCCCCACTCTAAACAAACTAAGAACACTGATAGCTTCCAAGACACCGAAATTACTCAACATGTACCAAGCGGTCATGTTGAATACTTTACCGACGTTACCGAGACAGACGGAGCTTATACTCCTAACCCTATTAGCAGATTTCAGATACTTAGTATGGACGTGTAGGAACAGAGCTGTACATGACGGCATACACTACGACAGTAGAATATTTTCACAGATATACGAGCAAATAACACATGATATAGCAATACAACTTTAAAACTGGTTTGTTGTTTTACTGGTCATGATACAAAGCAAGTAGCTTTAAATGTAAATACTTCCTCTGTAAATAACATGTAATGTAAATATTTTTTATCACATATGTCTTCATCAATCATCTCATGGTAGGGTGTTGATGTACTTAGACTTCATAGCCTCATTCATGTGTCTCATCATTCAAATATCTTTACCTTTTGGTTGTTGTGTGGAAAATTGTAATACTGTTTGGGATAGGACCTTTGGTTTTGATTAGTTATAATATTGTTTGTGAATATTGATATTGTTTTGCTGTTATTGCTTATGTGGGGATAAGGGTGAGGGATAAGGGGGGATACTTTATATATTATACTTTATAATGTTTATATCTTACATCATGTTTTTACATATTCAAACTCTTGTAAATAACATTGATGGTGTCATTGACCTAATAAAGGTTTTTAAAAAAAAAAAAAAGTAGAGGATATTTCGTGAAGATGTTATTTAAGAGGCCATTATTTCCCGCGGAGGTAGAGTTTATGGATATTGAAGTATTTTGAGTACTAAGGCCAATATTTCACGTGATGACATTATGAGTTATTTGTAAACTGCAGTGTAGGCAGTATTTTGAGTACTAAGGCCAATATTTCACGTGATGACATTATGAGTTATTTGTAAACTGCAGTGTAGGCAGTATTTTGAGTACTAAGGCCAATATTTCACGTGATGACATTATGAGTTATTTGTAAACTGCAGTGTAAGCAGTATTTTGAGTACTAAGGCCAATATTTCACGTAATGACATTATGAGTTATTTGTAAACTGCAGTGTAGGCAGTATTTTGAGTACTAAGGCCAATATTTCACGTGATGACATTATGAGTTATTTGTAAACTGCAGTGTAGGCAGTATTTTGAGTACTAAGGCCAATATTTCACGTGATGACATTATGAGTTATTTGTAAACTGCAGTGTAGGCAGTATTTTGAGTACTAAGGCCAATATTTCACGTGATGACAGTATGAGTTATTTGTAAACTGCGTGTGGGCAGTTCTCTTTGGATATTATGAGAGGTGGAGACATTGTTCGGCCATATTAGGCTAAACTGCTGAGTGGGCAGTCTCTTGGATATTTTGAGATGTGTTCTGTAACCTGTATTTCTTGATGTCATTTGAATTGTGTTGTGGCGTAAATAAACTGTTATTAAAACGTCACCAGTAGCTTCACTCCTTCCATGACTTTCACGTGCGTTATTGTGGTGTATGATTGTATCAACACACACCCTCTGCTAACATTCCAGACGCAGTGACAGAGTAGTTACACGTACTTATAAATAGCCCTGTGTGGGCGTGGTCGTACTACAGAACCTCGACCTATATTTACAATATGCCTGGGTGGCGGAATTAAGAAGTCACCCACGTCTTTAACAAAGTTAGGATCCACAGACACCAAAGTTGGGGTGCAACAGTGGTGGCACGTCTTCTTGTACACAGCGAAATAGTTATTATCAGTGGCATCTTAACAGCGAGACTTCA
This sequence comes from Oreohelix idahoensis, assembly GCA_024509875.1. Classification (NCBI taxonomy): domain Eukaryota; kingdom Metazoa; phylum Mollusca; class Gastropoda; order Stylommatophora; family Oreohelicidae; genus Oreohelix; species Oreohelix idahoensis. The sequence goes on from JAMPIV010005526.1 coordinate 662,520, forward strand.
ATGTATTATTAACAGTAGTCTTCAACTTATTATTATCAGTGGTGGTTTACAGATTTAACGGGATCTGACACCTACCATATTCGCGTTGATGAACTGTGTGACGTTTTGGACAAAACATGTTCAATATATTCTACACATGAATACTACACACCACTGCTGTTACAGTGGTCGTTATCAGAGTTGACAAAGGGTTCCAGTACCTGGTCAAGTTATTGAATACAAGTTTGAGTGGATGGTGGCGGTATTTCCAAACCTTCTACACGTGTGCCACCAGATAAGAGGGGCAAGATTACCTGTTCTAGTTAATCACTTCAAGTGCGAACAGATATGCAGTAGTTCCAGCCCTTTTACACGTACAATACAAGGCAAGTGTTGCAGCATTGCTCTGTTCCAGTTCCTGTCGTTGTGTGCATTGGTCAAGCAAGGACCTGTAGGGAAGAGTATCGAGTTCCAGTACCTTTCTGCAGTGGAGTGTTTTAGCCGCAGAACTTTGTGATATCCAGTGTCTTAGCGGAAAGGAACGGGATTATTGACAGATAAGTGGCTTTTTGTTGTGTAAATTGTGTCACTTCATGTATGTCATCGGGCCTTCTAGTTCTAGGCATTTCTTGTTCTGTTGTTATTGTTGTTTATGTCTATATTGACATATGATTAAGATTTTTTGCATAGGTGTTTATGGCTATATGACATATGTTGACCTCCCTGATATGGATATGACCATATAAAGGTTCTTTGCACAGAAATCGTTAAAACAGTAATTAGGAATAGTTGGAATTTGTTGTATAGTTATTTAACTGTGAAGGGTAGAGAGTTGATTAATACATATACAGTGATCTCAATAAGTCACTATGGATGATGACGATATGGTGTCGTAGATTTTATTGAGATAGGTTGAAGATGTTTAAGGTCCCGTCTGAGCAGAGGTGATAATAGTAAACTATGTGAGAATAAGGGGTAAGAAATAGCTTTTTTTCCCAAGGGGGTGAGAGTGTAAGAGAAAGGACAGTCTCTGGATTGAGTAATTGCTCTAATCCCAGCCTATCTCACGACAATATTTAACTAGACTTACTTTCTCTCCTGGTACATATATATATACGAGTTACACTCCACTTACATATACACAATTCTGTGACATAATACGTACATACGTGAACCAAGCTATGGATAACATATAATGGGCAGGGGTTTGACCAACACGATAACTTAGGTTTATTATGTTTATTATCTTAAAGAAATCACATACAACAATATTATCTATCAGAAGGTATAGTTTACAGACATAAAAAATGCAAGAAAATGTATTAACCCAATAGGCTCTCCTCTACTGTAAAGGAATCCCAAAGTAGATCCTGACAGAGGTAATTAACCCAAAAGATTACAGTTAATAATAATATATATAGGGATAGACGATAAAGTAAAAGAACCAAGTCTCTAGTTAATCTATCCTGAAACAAAGAAGACAAGGAAATGATATAACAGTATTTGCGAACCCGAAAAGACTGAAGTGAGTATAATGATTATACAAAATATGAAATATTCATTTTCTCTTTCTTACAGTCTGTCGGTCTGTGGCCACAAGCAATCAGCAATCACACTTACCTACTACTCTTTAACACATCTGTGTATCTTTGACATATTTCAGGGTGGTGCTATCCAAGGGACCCCAGTTCCTCCAAGAATGATTAATTTTTCCTAATGGGGAACGTCCGCTTAAATAATGCTAATATTATGTGTCAAAAAGTTCACGTCAGGTAGTGCAGGTAAATATAAATTGCGATCAAAATGTTCACCATGGGCAGCACACAGATGTCCGATATTTACGGAAAATGTCTGGTGGGTACACTGTTAGAAAACCAATAAGGATAAGCAAAGGATCTCCTATCTGTTTTTTATCTCTCACTCTAAGGTTGGGTGCCGGTTATGGACCCAAGTATTCCTTTTTCTGGATAAATCCACTTGAGAAAAGAAAAAAAAACTACGATAGTCAATATTCTGGAAACAATGTTTATATATAGATATTTGGCCACCACAGGCGGATCAGATTTGCTGTGAACAATCTGGATAATTTCTTGTCCAGTTCTGATTTGTATATTCTTTAAAATGTTTATATGTGGGGACTTTCTCTCTGTAAGAAAACCACAAGAGAACCGCACAGGTCCAAATCTAGGACCCAATAATATTTTAAGAATGTTTCTGGAGCTATTCAGACCGCTAGATCACAGGGTTGATCGCCTAGATGTAGAAAAAAACAAACATTTTAACAATGATATCATTATTATATTCTACACTCGTTAGGTAAAACCTCTAGATCACTCTGGTATTAAATTATATTTAAAACCCACAAAACTCTAGTAATTCACAAAATTACGCATGATGAATAAAAGTATATTTATCTCTAATTATCAGTCGCCTAGCGTATATTAATTAATTTAAAGCGTCTCTTACTGGGGGAATAGCAAGAAATTAAATTTACTTATTACAGCTGTTTAATATGCTTATTTAATAAACACAGAAATCCCAGTGAAAACATTAACACGTTAAGGCACTCAAAATTCTAATATATATATGATTACCGCCACACTAGGAAAATGACACTCTCCGTGAATCTAAAAAGAATTATCTTTATATAAAACTCCAAGATTCGCGCTAGAAGATATCACCAATTCCTGGGGCCAGACTGATAAAGAGTTTTCTAAAACTGCGCAAATATACTGAATCGGCCCGATGTCCCCCGGTCTGGCAAACGCGCACCTGCGAATTTCTTCGTCCATTCTATTATCAGGTGTTAAACAGAGGTTTCATTTCTCGGCTCTGACATGGTAACGTGATCTCCGGGGGTCTGCCTCTCTGTGGGAATGTCAGTAAGAGATACCTCCGCGAGAGAAGACAACAAAAGGGCGAATGTCCAGATAACTTATGGCATACCAAACCAGCAATCGTGGGAATGACTCGAGTTGTTTAGATGTAATTAAAGAAAAGGGGACTGAGGGATTAAAGAAAGAGAGGTCCGATTTTCATACATCACATATGGATCCTGATGATATGAGGCCTGTATTGACTTATTTGTTTGAAGAAGGAAGGGATTTTCAGGGATTAGAGGGCCCAGAGCTTGAGGCACATGTGATGGACAGATTTTTGGTCAATGCGTCAAGAGCCCTAAAATATTTTGCTGAGAAGAATTGTCAGTCTCAGCCTCATTTAATGATGGCTAAAGAGTTAGCGGATTTGCTACTTTGGGAATTTCGTGGATTTGTGTACAACTATATTAATGTTAAACACGATCACATGTGAAAACTATAGTGACGGTGTACTCTCCATAGAAAAAAAAAAAGCGAGTTGCATGATACTGTGGTTTCCGGTGCGCCTTCTGGCCCAGTATCTACGACTTTAGCACCTGTTCAACGGGAGAGTGGGCTCATCCCTAATCTGTTTATGTTCCCAGTAGTAGACTATTCGCAAGCAGCCTGGGGGTGTCACTGCTCTGCGCGGACCTTGTTTACCGAGGCGGCGTCCGAGCTCGTATGGTGAAAATATGGTTGCGTTATCTTCAAAATAGCCCTGTCTTTCCCGTGGCTTTTCTGCCATCCTGCAACTTTGAGTTAGGGAGTTCTGAGCTCCAGTCTCTTTCCCAGGCATTTTATCCTGGCCTGGCACGCATACAGAGGACCCCACTTCTGGTTCTAAGTTAGCAGTTGGGGATAGGTGGGGTAGCACACTGTGCATTCCCCGTCATCCAGGGGGCTCTCCAACTATGCAGAGCTTGCACAATGCTGTGCTCTGGTTCTGGGCTCTCCCAAGGAATCCTCACGTCCTGCACAGAGCCACTTCCCGATACCCACCACCTGCCAACCCTCCATTGTAGAAATCTCCTGCATGCGGCCATCCAGTCAAGAGCCAGTATTAAGTCTGGTGCCCAAGTGATCCCCCCAAGCTCAGTGTGCAATGCTGGGTTCTCATCATGCTGCAACACAGGAGGGATTGTGATGCTCAGCCATCTCTCTCAATTCTGCACCGATAAGTGACATCGGGGACTTAACTTTGCCTCAGTACTGGGAGGCCCCGTTTCCGGGTACACCACACACAGCCAATTGAGGCAACGGTCGCCATGGGCGTGATAGACGACAAACAGTGAAGAATGAGGCAAGAAAGCATTTAACCCATGAAGTGGGGGTGGATTGGTGCAGACCAGAGCATGTACCACTCGCCGGTGGGTTCTGCATCTACACCTATAGGGTTCCACCCACTCCTCAGCCCATTTAGTCTGGCCCCTCACCCAGGACCTGTCCGGCTTGGGTGACCCTGCCAGGAGTAAAACTCCCGCCGGCATAGCTCCCGGGATCATTGAGGCGCTCAAGCTCTCCAACCACGGCAAGGTAGGCTTACATGTGGAGAGAAAACTATAGTAAATGGAGTAGGGATATTGGGCCGAGCTGACCAACACAGGTAATTAAGTTTTGTTAAGTTTATTATCATAAAAAAACTTCACAACATCCAATATCAATAGAAAATCATAGTTTACATAAATTAAAAGAATAAACCCCTCTGTTGAGACAAGATCCCCCAAGAAGAAGTTAATTAACCCCCGAAAGGTAAAAAGATTTGCGCTATGGTATAGAATTTGCCTATACTGTAAAGAACAGAGTTTCAAATTAATCTATCCTGAAAATACCAGTATTAGCAAAACGAAAAAAAAGAAGAAAGGAAAAACAAAGTGAGTACAATGATTATATATCAGAAGAATTATTCACTCCACTTTCTCTCAATTTCTGACACCATGTGGCCACATCCAGTCTCGCTTACCTAATTGCTGATTTACAACGTCTGGAACATATCTCCATGGTACACACAACAAATCCAGTGTTGGGTTTTGGCAAAATAAGCCCCAGTTCCTCCAAAGACTGATTAATCCTCTTATTGGGGAACGCTTACGTTGTTACTGTTAATTGGATCTGTTTATGTCACATCAATTAGTCCAGGTAGGAAAATACTTAAGAGATCTAGTGTTCACAGTGTACAGTAGCTTGAAATTCCGATAGTTAAAGAAATGTCAGGTAGGTAAATCTCTCTGGATAAATCCTCGCCACAACACAGTGGTCGGTAGTCGGGTAGTGTTAAGTTTGATATTTTTCGCCACAGCGGGCTGAATGTAAATGAAAATGGGAAAGAAATCTGGGTAGCTATATGTCCAGTTAAATTGATTCTTATTGTCTTTTGTTGGTACTCTCTCTCTCTCTGGGTGAAACAAGAGGGCCAAACAGGTCAACCTCAAAGACCTGATATTTACATAAGAATGTTTTTCTTTTGTACTATTGGACTTAGACCCGTTTTCTCAGATTTAGACCGCTGGTATGTTTGGTTTGTGATCCGTACTGGATTTAGGAAGAAAATACAAAAACATTTAACCACAATATCAGTATTGAATCCTAACCCGCGTAAAGGTATAATTTATTATCCACTCGGTTATTAAATTTGATTAGAAACCACAAGTGTATAGCTTATCTTATCGTTTTTATTAACCCGTGAAATAAGCGCTAGTCATTTACAAAATTACACATAATGGATTAGAGATAAATATATTTTTCGTCAGTACTACATCGCCTAGTGCATTTACTAGTCAATTAAAATATCTCTTTCTGGGTAATAGCAATTAATTAAATTTACGTTACAGCTGGGAAAAATTAGCTATAAGTTATTTAATACGCTAGCCAATTAACACAGAAAATCCTAGTGAAATATAATGACGGACTTTAACAATTAAATCACTCAAAATGCTAGTGTATGTATTTACCGCAACACAGAAAATGAAACTATCTCCAACGAAAACACTAAGAAATCCACTTTACCAATGGTCTAGGATTCGAGCTAGATGTTCCGACAATTCTGAGGCTACTAGATAAATGATTTTAAAAGGATGAGGTGTATATATGAAATTGGATACTGGAATGTAAGAACTATGTATCAAGACGGAAAATTGGAAGAAGTAATTAAAGAAATGGATAATTATAAGTTGGACTTATTGGGTGTCAGCGAGTGTAGATGGACGGGGAAGGGCATAAAATATATTTCAGAAGAAAAAAAGCAAATTATATACTCTGGTAGTAATGATAATCGTCACACAGAGGGAGTAGCCATCCTAATGACACAGAAAGCAGCAGCATCGCTTATCAGCTGGGTACCTATCAATGAGAGGCTAATATTAGCTAGATTTCAGACACGATTTTTCAAGCTCTCAATTGTACAATGTTATGCACCAACTAACGACGCTCTTGATACCACAAAAGATGACTTCTATGAAGCACTTCTAAGTACCATCAACACAATACCCAAGCATGACATAATAGCAGTCATGGGTGATTTTAACGCCAAAGTAGGTGACAACAACGATGGAGTACAAAGATATCTCGGTACTCATGGCATAGGCTGTATGAATCAAAATGGCGAAAGACTTCTAGAACTTTGTGAAATATCAAACCTCGTTGTGGCAGACACCATCTTTCCACATAAGAATATCCACAAGATAACATGGAATTCACCTGATGGCAGAACTAAGAACCAGATAGATCACTTCTGCATAAGCGCTAAATTTCGCTCATCAGTTCAAGACGTCAGAGCATACAGAGGTGCAGAGATCGGAAGCGATCATAACCTCTGCATAGCTAAAATGAGAATTAAACTGAAGAAGTTATACCAACCGAATAAAAATAGAAGAATAGATGTACACAGACTGCAATCAAATGATATAAAGAAGGAATATAATGTCAAAATGAACAACTATTTCGATGCTTTAGGCAAAAATTGACAACGATATCACCACCAAGACAATCGATACTAAATGGGAACAACTGAGAACAGCAATGACAGAAGCAGCTGTAGCGACCACCGGATACCTAGTACATAAAAAGAAAAAATGGATGAGAGAAGATACTTGGGATAAAATACAAGAAAGGAAAACAGCAAAACTTAAACTACTAGCGGCAAGTACACATAATGCAGTTGAATCTTGCAAACTAACTTATAACTTGTTAAATAAAGAAGTGAAGACAAAAACTCGAAGAGATAAAAGACATTTCATCAATGAACTGGCCGTAGAAGCTGAAAATGCTGCAAGAACTGGTAATAGTAGGTGCCTTTATCAAATTACAAAACAACTATGTCACCAGCCTACTGCTATGGAAACACCTGTTAAAGGTAAATTAGGGAATTCAATACCAACAGAAAAAGAACAAATGAAGAGATGGGCTGAGCACTTCATGGAGGTGCTAAACAGACCACCACCAACAGTAACACCTGATTTTAATAATGAAACATCCACAACCACTTTGCCAATAACTTGCGATGAATTCACGCTGGACGAGATCAAACAAGCCGTTAAAAGATTAAAAAATTTTAAAGCTGCTGGAGTTGACGAAATTTCAGGGGAAATGATTAAAGCAGTTAATGACAACAACCTCTTGAGAATTTTAGATATTATAAATGAAGTATGGAGAGAAGAACAACCACCACAACAATGGAAAGACAGTATTATTGTAAAGTTACCGAAGAAAGGTGATCTATCAGACTGTAATAACTGGCGTGGTATATCTCTATTATCAGTACCTGGAAAATTATTATGTTGCATGATGTTAGAAAGACTTAAATTGCATGCTGACGAAAAGATCAGAGAAGAACAAGCGGGTTTCAGGCCGAAACGATCATGTATTGATCAAATATTCACACTAAGAACAATTATAGAAGAATCAGTGGAAAGGCAATCGCCACTTATTATCACCTTCGTCGATTTTCAAAAAGCCTTTGATAGTCTACACCGCCCATCATTGTGGAAGATACTTACAATCTATGGTTTTCCAACAAAATATGTGAATATAATCAAAGCGCTATATGACAATGCAAGATGTTGTGTTAGAACAAATAAAGGGAATACAGAATGGTTTACAGTAGAAACAGGGGTGAAACAAGGCTGTATTATGTCACCACTACTTTTTGGAATAGCTATTGATTGGGTTATGAGAAACTATACCCACAATGAACAATTGGGTATAAAATGGACAAATGGAAAATTCCTGGGGGACCTGGATTTCGCAGATGATGTAGCATTCTTAAGTTCAACACCAAGACAATCCCAAGAAGCAATAAATAATTTGTGTCATCTCTCGGTTAAAATTGGTCTCCAAATAAATGCCTCTAAAACTAAAGCTATGAACTTTTCTAACGAGACCTTTGATATCATCTTGAACGGGGAAAAACTACAGAAAGTTGAAAGTTTCAATTATTTAGGCAGTAAAATGACTCAGGATGGTGACACAACAAGAGAAATTCATACTAGAATTGCTTTGGCAGCTAGCGCCTTCAATAGATTATCTAACATTTGGAAATTACGATCATTGAATATACATACCAAGCTTCGTCTGTTTAATTCAAATGTTATCTCAGTGTTAACATACGGCTGTGAGAGTTGGAAAATAACAAAATCATTGGAGAACAAGCTGAATACATTCGAGAACAAATGTCTTAGAAAACTCATGAACATCAGTTGGAAAGAATTCAAGACTAATCGACAAATAAGAGAAGACTCTAGGCAGAAATATGTCTCCGACTATATAAGGAAAAGACGATGGTCATATATCGGTCATGTCCTACGAATGCAAAACAACAGAATACCACTACAGGCGCTCACTTGGGTTCCTGAGGGTAAGCGGAAAAAAGGAAGACCAAAAGAAACACTCAGAAGAACAATAATAAGAGAAGGAAGAACGTTGGGCCTAAATAATGTGCAAGAGCTAAGAGGAGTGGCGTCACAACGAACAACCTGGAGAGCACTGGTTTCTGCCTTATGCGCCGTGTTTGGCGCTTAAAGAATTTATTATTATTATTATTATATATGAAATAGGTAGAAATTCGCTAGCGGTTGCGAGATATCACACCTTAGCCCGTATTTTGGAAGAATCTGCGGTCGATTTCTGAACGAAAGCTTTATTTCACGCCTGTGCCGCCAACATAGACTTTGCCAACGAGAAAACCGTCTTTTGATCTCGGCTCGTACTGTAGCTAATTACGTTCCCTGGAACTCACGAATAGACGAGTGAGGTCGGTAACTGTGGTTATCGTCCCTTTCTTCTACAAATATATGACCCGTTCTCTGATCTGTCACTATTTCAACGATTGCCCAATCGCTCGCGTGATAATTCAATTAACGGCTCTGGACTAGCTAATAGGTCTGTTTATAAACATTCCTAGTGCCTGTAAGACATAGAGAAACGAAAATAGGCGTGGCTAAATTATGAGTTAGACAGATATCGAAGTGTAGGGGTTCTGCGTTTAATAAAACGTGCATACTAATAAGGAAGCAAAGATGGGAGCCAGGCGGGAGCAAAGACGTGCGGATTCATGTAATCTATTTACATAACTCTGTCACAAGAGGGCAGTCCAAGAGGAATTAGATGGACAACGTTTTCTACACAGGAAGATCTGAAATACGCAGATGATATTGCACTACTCGCACATTCACATCAACGTATCCAAGAGAAAACCGATAGACTGAATAACTAAAGCCAGCAGGTTGGACTGAACATCAATCTGAAGAAGACAGAGGTCATGACACTCAATGTGGGCAATCCTGAGCCAATAACAACAAGGAACCAGAAGTTAGGACAGACACATTTACTTACCTAGGATGCATAGTAACACCAGACGGCGGAACAAGCAAGGACATCAATAACAGAATGAATAAAGCGAGAACAACCTTTTCTAGCCTCAATAACATTTGGAAGTCTTCCCAGTACAGCACAAACACCAAATTAAGACTGTATGAGAGCTGTGTACTTGCTGTGCTTCTCTATGGTGCGGAATGCTGAAGAGTAACAGAGAAGGAAATGTCGAAACTGTCCTCCTTCCACACAATCTGCTTAAGGAAAATTCTCCGAATCTTTTGGCCGAATACCATCAGCAACCAAGAACTACTTATTCGGAGTAACCAGGAGGACATGCACACCATCATAGCTGGCAGACGCTGGAGTTGGGTTGGCCACGTCCTTTGAAGGGACCTTGATACCATTACAAGAACAGCTATGATATGGACCCCCGAAGGAAAGCGAAAGAGAGGCCGACAAAAAACAACTTGGCGGAGAACTGTGGAAGCCGAGATGCTAAAAATGAACCAGAGTTGTGGCACTGTACGAAGGATGGCCGCCGACCGAGTAAAGTGGAATCAATTTGTTGCTGCCCTACAAGACGCCACAAGGCGTGATGGTCACTGACTGCTTTGACGGTCGGCGGCTGTGGATCAAAGAAGAAGAAGAACAAATGTAAGATATCCTAATTCGTTAATTTCCGCACTTAGGGGATAGTACTTATCAAATTTATGTTGTTAACATTTATCTAAATGGGCATCATATGGTGTTGACACTTCTACTAGAAAAGAGGTTTTACTACGTTGATTGATTATTGTTAATCTGGTTTTACAGCGCATGATTTAAATTAAAAACAGATCTAAAGGTCTTTTATATTTGGAGATGCGCCCTAATATAACCGACTAGGTTGAACGGGACGCCCCTCGCCAAAACGAGGCAAAACTTTATTTAAATAACAACAACAAAAAATGATTTAAATAAATGTCCACCGCTGCCGAAGAGAGATGGTTTAACTATTATTTCTTTACTTATTGTTATGTCAATTTCAGCACGATTAGTATATTTCACTTTCTTATAAATATACATACATATATATGCATACGTATTTAGTATACCGTACTACTATACTGTGGGATAAAGAAATGTTAAAAAGGAAAATTTTGGGCAACAGTAACAAAAATCAAGATAATGATTGTTTTAAACACAGATTCGTGAGTTCAAGTTTTTTTTTTTTTTTTTTTAAATAAAATTCTGCGTGTCCCGTTCAACCTAGTCGGTTATATTAGGGCGCATGTCCAACTATAAAAAACCTTTAGGTCTAGATATAATGTGAGTTGAAGTAATGCTAGTCATATCATCACTACAGTTCCCAGCGACGGCTCGTTCTTGTCTGGTAATGGGGTCTTTCCCCACTAGAACTTTAAAGTGGGAAAAAAAACCTTTTCATTTTTTATTGGGATATAAAAAATATGAGTAGATACATTATATCCGCTATAATTCTACATTGAGCCTTCCTCAAACTCCCCCTCCCATTCCTGATTCCTTAATGCATGCGCTTTGTCTTTCTATCCTTTCTAAGCTAGGGGTATGGATGAATGCCTTGGACAAGACGGTGAAATGTTTGACGAAGTTTATGCTTTACAAATCTAGTCCTAACAATGCTGGGGAAAATGTGCGTAAATGCGCATGCAAACTGATCCACAGGGGATCTGTGCACCCATCCCCAAGATAACTAGAGTTGCCTTTTCTTGATAACACTGGCTAACAAAAAAAAAATTTTTTTCTTTCTCTAATATTTCTATGGTTTTCTGGTCAATTTTAATGCGCTGTTTTTAAATCTGCAAACCGTTTTTCTCTATCAGGTCGGGATCTTTAGAAATACGCAATTGAAGTTTTTTAACAAAGCATACAGTATTACAACATCATTCGTACAAGAAGTATAACAGTTATTGAATTTCTTTGCAGTCGACTTTCGTCGGTAAATGGCATGTGGTACATCGCGATGAAGCATCCAACAATAATCGGCAAGCATGGTCACACTCCACCGTCCTTGATAACGTGACTCCATTACGGCGATATCTTGATGGAATCGTTCTCCATGTTCATCGCTGACTTCGCCAAGGTTGTCAGGGAAAAAGTCAAGATGCGGAATCGAGCAAATGAATTTTGAGGGACATATTACAGCCCATAATTCTGTATGCATCTATGCACTGCTTAACAATATGCACATAGTCGACAGATTTGTGATTTCCCAGAACGTTATCGACGATCGATTTGAATGCCATCCATGCGCGAAGTTCACTACCATGTAACAAGTTCTCGAATTGTTTGTTTGCAATAACTTTCCTAATCTGAGGTCCTACAAAGATACCTTCCTTTATCTTTGCATCGCTAACTTGCGGAAACTTTTCTCGAAGATAAGTGAAAGCTTTGCTCGTTTTATCTAACGCTTTTACGAAATTCTTCATGAGCCCCAACTTTATATGTAGCGGTGGTAAAATGATGCTGTCTTTGTTAACTAATGGCTCGTGTATTACATTTTTATGCTCGAGCTGCATACGATCCCTGATAGGCCACACCTTTCTTGCATAATGTTCCTGTCTGTTGCGGCTGTCCCATTCACATCGGAAGCAACAAAATTTAGTATACCCAGTCTGCATGCCCGTGAGAATTGCAATGACCTTTAGGTCTCCACAAATCCGCCATTGGTAGTCATTGTACTTTATTTTTGCCAAAAGTATAGCCATATTGTCATAAGTTTCTTTCATATGAACAGAGTAGGCGACTGGAATTGATGAAAATAAATTTCCGTTATGCAATAACACGGCTTTTAGACTAGTCTTGGAAGAGTCGATGAAAAGTCGTCATTCGTTGACTATGTGCTCATGACCGAGGTGCACCATTAGACTGTTTACGTCTTTGCAATAGCAAATGTCATCATCCATCTCAAAGTATTGAACAGGTTCCCTGTGTCTATGATGAAATTTAGATATCGGAGTATTGGGCGCTAAAAGATTCCATTCTTTGAGTCGCGAACCGAGTAATTCCGCTTGTCCTTTGGTAAGAGCGAGATCACGTATTAGATCTGAAAGTTCTGAATGGTTAATTAAGTGAACACCATCATTCACCGGTATATAATCCGAGTCAGAATTAGTTTCTAAAGCAGGTAAACTATCACTTTCTGATGGTTCATTCACGTCCAACGGATATTGTTCTGGTGGAACTGGGAGCGGACACGTGATTGGATCATGAGGCACTGGTTTCGAAACCGATTAAATATTTGGATAAACCACATACTTTCTAGTTTTAAAAGTGAAACCATGGATATTTGTCAAGCAGAAGTAACAATCAGTAGCGTGATTTGTCGGTTCAAGCCATATTACTGGCACTCCAAAAGGCATCGACTTATGCTTTGGCGATTTTCGTAACCAACCTGCCAATGTATTTGCACAAGTCGAACAAACTGCATTTGGCTTCCAAGATTTATTTGCATCATCAACTTTCGAATCGAAATAAAGTTCATATGCTTTCTTTAATAATGGTGTAAAGTTCTTCTGGTGAACACGATCGGTAAAATATCCGCACATGTAACAGAACAGATCAGCCGAATTTCTACAACTGTTAGAAGCCATATTTCGCTCAGAATTATTTCAAAATACAGTAACTATTTAAAAAATAGCGTAACATATATTATGCATCTTTTAGCAGTATAAAAAGTAGAATTATTTTGCATTTTATTAATTTTTAATAAGTTATATAGTAAAAATGGAACGGAGCAAATAACGGTTTCCCAAAAATATATTTATTCACAAATATCTTAAGAACCCGATGTGATAGAGATAAAAGGATTTCAAATTTGAAATCAGCGCAAGAAACTGACCCAAGAACACTTATTCTTATATAAGAAAGAAAAATGTTGTTTGTCAGTGTAATCAGTGTTATTAAGGACGCGACTGTCTTGCAACTTAGTGTTACTAAGATAAAACCTCGTATATGCGGAAATGCTTTGTAGATGTTTTCTAATAATTTTTCTTTTTCTTTTTTGCACGATACCTTAGAATTTCAATGTACACCGTGTCTACTCTACCTCTCCTAATTCGCTCTCTCTCGGTCTCTCTCTATCTCTCTCTCGGTACCGGTCTCTCTCTCTCTCTCTCTCTCTCTCTCTCTCTCTCTCTCTCTCTCTCTCTCTCTCTCAGGCTATTATTCCGTATTGTGATAAGTTTTCTTGATGAAAAATTCCCTAATTGGACGAGGACCAGTCGAATAGCCTGCGGGATCTCCTGGTTTAACTCTAATGCTTATTTTTTTATGGGTATATTTAATGGACAAGGTATGTGGTCGGAAACCGAAATACTTCGATGATCTCAAAATAAATAAAATAATAGAGGCGTTTCAAAGACCTGACCAAGATTTCTGTTAAAGAGTTTGTGGAAATTTTCGAAAAAGGCAGACTTAATGCATGAACCATCATAGACACTATTTTGAATGATAAATAATTTTATTATTATCAATAAATAATTTTAGCGTAGTGTCACCATAATGGTGTATTTCATTTACACATAGCATTACATACTGAAGACTCGTGTTTTAAGGTAAGGGACGTTTGGCTCACACTGTAGTGTGCGGCATGTGCTGCAGTAGTAAATGTTGCGTACCATCGATTGTGGATTTTCAAAACGGTATAAATCTTGAAGATTCCGTGGTGATACCGCACGGCCCTATTCATATACCCGCTATCAGTGAGAATGAAGCGCGTGCCGCTTTGATGCAAGAAACCTCCTTCAAAGTCCTCACTGGCCTCAAGGATGGTCTTGGAAATTTTTGAAGACATGTAGGATTTCACATTGTTGATGGATTTAAAGCAGACACTACATAGTAAGCTTGCATAACACAAGAACCTTGAGCACGTATCTATAATCTTCCATAAACAATATTAGTGGTTACTCACAGAATACTTCCATGGAAATCCGATCTTATGTCTAAAAACTCTGTGTAATTTCCGGGAGTCTCAAATGAGACACAGACAGAATATAACCACTGTTCCATCGCGCATGTCGTAAAAAGCTATTAATATGCGCGTGTGCATGGGACCGACAACCGTGTCCCACACAAAAATTGTTACAGAACCACCGCTACAAAAGGACACTGTGCTTTGATGCAAGTGGACGCGTCTGAGAGTGTACAAAGAAGAAGAAGGAGAATTCAAATATCAGGTCAGTCCAATTACAAAGCTCTAAAAATGGAGAACAACAAAAACAACAATAAAAAAACTTCAGATTTTCATAAATGGGTTAAAAAAAAGTATTCTCATAGCAGATACTGCCTTAGGGAAGTGCAGTGTTAGAGACTTCAAAATATTATGTTGAGCTTCGAGAGGTGGGGTAACTAGTTCCCCTCCTGTCTGCCTTTACCTTTCCTAACCCAAGAGCATGACACTGCAATCAATGAATCATCAAGGCTAAGACTGCTGAAATTCGGCATCAAACGTAAGACCAGTAGGTATGACGTATGAGAGGTCGCATCCGCCTTGTATACAACCAGTGCGCAACAGGAATAATTAGAATTCATACCCTTCGACATTTGCTGATGGAGACTGAGCACCTATGGGTTTGCCCGGAGTGCAAGGACGTCGATTCTGATTAACAATAATAATAACCCAAGAGCAGAGTCAGGTATCCATTTACAGCTGGGTAGACAAGCGGGACACCACTGTGTTTCCAACCCTCTACCTTTGCCGCAAGAAGCCTGCGCTCTAACCATAAAAGGGTGCTTGTCTAAAATAAAAGAATTGTAGTGGTCTGACAAGATCACTAGTGTGGAAGTGATGACACGAACCAGGCAAGTGCCAGAAGAACAAGACATGAGAAGAAGACACTGAAGATGGATAGGACACACACTGAGTAAACTTGCTCAAAGCTTTAGCAGGCAATCCTTGTTCTGGAATCCCCAGGGTAGAGAAGCAGAGGAAGACCAAGGAATACACGGAGAAGAGAACCGAAGACAGATATGAAGAGGATGAAGAAGATATGGAAAGACCTTGAGCTGACTTACATTTTTCTTCTTCTTCGTACACTTTCAGACGTCCACTTTCAGACGTCAACTTGAATGTTTTCAAAGAAAGCAGTAGTAAGTTTGAGGCTATTTGAATCTCCATATAGCTTTTCCATGAATGATACTGGTGTGGGCCATATACGCTTTCTCTGTTCCGCATATGTTGGTCAACTTTGAAGCAGATGTTCAACAGTCATTTTATCAGTGCCACAAGTTACACTGATTGGTAGTTCTTATCTTTAGCTTGTTGAATAGATGATATCTCAATCAGTTGTGGCCAGTGCGGAGTCTGAAGATTACCACGCGTTCTCTTCTGTTGGGCTGGTAGTATGCATCATTTTGTGTGTGACCAGGATGCTCTACATCCCAATTGTTTCTGTATCTGATTCTGATAAAACTATTTGCCTCCTCGAAAGTTATGCATGCATCAGGCTGAGGTAGATTTCCACCTTCCTTTGCCAATCTGTCAGCCTCTTCATTGCCGGTGATGTTACAGTGAGATGAGATCCATTGGATCACAACACTTTTGAATCGTTGACATAGTTTGTGGAGCACTATTCTGAGATCATCCAGGTCTGTATTATTTTAGCTTTTCAACGTTGCAATTACTGACTGTACATCGGTAAAGAATGAAACGTGTCTATCTGTGCCTTCCTTTGTCATTATAACCTCTGCTGCAGTTATCAAGGCCTCTGCCTCTGCTTTGAAGTTACTTGAGAATTGTCCTGTTGCCACTGACAGCTTTTTTTGCACCAGTGCTTAAGCTCACAAAGACACCTCCACCTTCGTTTTCTGTTGCATTTGTTGCTGTTCCACTCGTGTATGCATGGGTACAGGTGTTGCATGGGTATGTTTCTCTATATATTTTGTCGCAATGGATTTTCTCTTTGTTGCAGCCTGGCTCTTCTCTCTTTCAATTCCATGAATGTTTTCTATCATTTCATGGAAACGATGTTATTTTCTAACTGGAAGCTTGTGTGCAGTGTAGATGAGTTTAATAGTTGATATTGCATTTATTGAAACTGCTCTCCTGTGGTTGGGTTGATTCTACAAAGTTGCTTCGTTTGAGTCTTTGCCTTCTAAGAGCATTCATTCTATGGCACATTGGATTGTCTGTTAGCCTCTTGAATTTTTCAGCTTGTTGCTGAGCCCTGCTGTCTCTTCTATACTCTTTTTGAGTTCTTTTATAAGTGCTGTCTTCATGCTACCTTTGCCCGCCTCACATCGCGTGTTTGGGGGAAACTCCAAACTCACAACGAAGACCAAAGCTGCGGTACATAACGCCTGCGTCACCAGCACACTTCTATATGGCAGCGAGACATGGACAACCAATGCCAAGCAAGAAAGAAGGCTCAATACCTTCCATCTACGGTGTCTACGCCACATCCTCGGCATTTCGTCGAAAGATAAAGTGACAAATGTTGAGGTGTTTGTGACGTATAATGGAAAGAGAGCCTACAGTAATCTGACAGTCTTTTTGTGACCTTGTGGCGTTCTATGATTTGTTAGCAAAACCAGGCATTTACAGCCTGTGTTTACTCACTTTTTCACCCATGCCTCTTTTCTTTCAACATAATCAAACGAAGTTTACAAACTTTCGTGACTTGCCCGTCGGAACAGGTAACGAATCAGGTTTGTTTACCTGGTCTCCTCACGCGAGCTTATCTGTCAATCCTACGATACCTGACAGACCGCACGTGAAAAACCCAGAATCTTTTGAAGTAGACTCACGGGCAAAATCTTTCCCCGAGTACGCTTTGAAGTTCGTACTCAGGGGAGTCAGAAAAACCCCTGGGCTCTTTGATCTCAGAAGCGGGCATTCGTACAGAGAAAATCTTCGAGAACCCCGTTACCCGTATAAGTCTTTTGATGACGATCGAAAGCGCTCGACGGAAGACGGGCGTAAGCCTTTATCTGGGAACTCTGTTCTGATTCTCCGTTACTCACACAATAGTGCGAAAAGTAACACCATCTATATATCAGAGAAACATAATGATATATAAACCGTGTTTTCTTAAACCTGCTATCAGTTGTCACTCATAATTTTTGGATAGTCTAAGCACGTAGTTCTAGAACCATTGTGGAAAATGTGTTAATAGCATTCGTGGGGATCTTTCATTCTGATTTTCTGGTAATAGAAATTAGTGCTTACGTGTTTAAAAGGGTTACCTTTTACCAATTAAAAGTGTTAAGCTTTTCCATTATAATTCACTTACAATTTCTAGCTGTTAGAACTAGTGAAATAAAATAACGCGTAGCTATTTTATACCAGATGTTCAGTTATAATGTTAATTTTCACCACCCGCTTTCTCACCCAAGTAGAGCCGGTTTTAGTTGACTGATTTATATGCTAGGCGAGACGGATAGTGACAGAAAAGAATTCATGTTATATTTCATTTTGTGTATTTATTATAAGTGCCAATTATTTAATACCATACGATGACAAACAGACGCCGACAATTTAAGATCTATTAACGACAGGCGATATTTATGTAAGTGCGCGTATGGATAATTGAATAATAATTAACATTGTACGCTTAATGCCGGTCCGAGAGGGGGCGGGAGAGTTGCATAACTCCATCTGACCTAATCTCAGCGATAGCGAAAGCTGACCGTATAGGAAAACACCTGTGCCGTTTAACTTTAATCAGGACTGACGGAGTGGATAACAGATCGTCTTGTCCCCGTCTGTGTGCATATATATATATATATATATATATATATATATATATATACTATATATAATATATATATATAATATATATATATTATATATAATATATATACCCCCTATATATATATATATATATATATATATATATATACAGCGTGTCCGGCAGAATCACTACCAATAACAAATGTCAATATTTCCTCATCCATGTAAGTTAGAATTATTTTTTTATGGTTACCTCGTATAGAAACCATCACATTTTTAGGAGCAGTGAGATAATTGATAAATTGTCCGATACTGTGCAGATAACGCATACGTAATGCGCAGCCGCGGAATGTGATGAATCGTGTAGTGAAAATGGCGGAGTTCACGGTGCAGCAGAAAGTGCAATGCTGTTATTGGCTTGCGGAATTAAAGTTTCCCATTGTTGTGCAAAGGAGATTCAGGCAGGAATATGGACAGAAACCTCCAGAGCGACATACCATAGTGAAATGGCACAAGCAACTGTTGGAAACAGGTTCTTTGTTGAGAAAGAAGGGAAGCGGCAATGAAGCGTTGTCTCCAGATAGAGTTGAAGCAGTTAGCGAAGCTTTTCAACGTAGCCCGCGGAAATCCATTCGACGGGCAAGTGAAGAATTGGGTATTCCAAAATCTACTGTTCACGACATTGTGCACAAAAGATTGTGGCTTAGAGCCTACAAGATCCAGCTAGTGCAGAAGTTATAGCCAAATGGTAAACCCAGACGGGTCGAGTTCGCAAATGCAATGCTATCTCACCTCGATGATGACAATGAATTTCTCAATCGTTTGGTATTCTCCGATGAAGCGACCTTTCGCACTTGTGGCAAAGTTCACCGGCATAATTGTAGGATATGGGGAAATGAAAACCCACGTGTCGTAATGGAGCATGAGCGAGACAGCCCTAAACTTAACGTGTGGTGTGTCTTAACCTCGAATTATGTTATCGAGTCATTTTTCTTCGCCGAAGCCACAGTTAGAGGAGCAACATACCTAAACATGCTGCAAAATTTTGCAGTTCCTAGGATACCAGAAGTATTCATATTCCAGCAAGATGGAGCACCTCCACAATATGCCAATGAAGTAAGAAACTACCTTCATCAACAATTTCCAGACAGATGAATTGGAAGATTAGGTTCCATTGATTGGCCACCAAGGTCACCAGATTTGACCACCTTAGATTTCTTCTATGGGGATACGTAAAAAGCTTTGTCTATCAAACTCCAGTGCAGAGACTGGATAAACTTCGGCAGCGAATAATTGACGCTTGTGCATCCGTCACACCTCAGATGCTGCAAAACACGTTGAGAGAGATAGAATACTGTCTTGACATTCTTCGAGCCACTAAAGGCGCTCATGTGGAGATCTACTGAAACTTGGTGGAGATCTACTGAAACTTGGTGAGTTGCTACTGAAACTTAATGAGTTGGCCTAACAGAAAATCAAAATCCGGTCGGTCTGCTATTATTAGTGTAAGAAATATTGAAATTTGTTATTGGTAGTGATTCTGCCGGACACACTATATATATATATATTTTAAGTTTGTTGCTTATATTTGAAAATAACATTTTATGCCATGTGCGTTTCTTTTGGTCTTGAGTATATATATATATTATATATATATATATATATATATATATATATATATATATATATATATATATATATATATATATATATATATATATACTCAAGACCAAAAGAAACGCACATGGCATAAAATGTTATTTTCAAATATAAGCAACAAACTTAAAATAATGAAATTTGCGCACATGAAGTGTCTGAATGTTTATTAACGTTTTCAAATCAATACTCACAATTATTGCCCCCAATGAGAGCGCACTTCTGCATATTCTGAAGTACCAACAAAATATCCAACTGCACTAAAGTTTGTTCAAACCACAGCGTGAATTTCTTAATATCGGGTGTGTCCTCCCTATAGCTCTGGCACATTCTTGAAGACGATTAGGCATCGACCTCACCAAGTATTGAATGGTTTTCATCGGGATGGCATTCCAAGTTCTCTGTAGAGCGTCTCTCAGCTGCCGTTGATTATGAGGGGCCTGTCGTTGCACATGTCGTCCCAACACGTCCCAAAGATGTTCGATACACTTTAGGTCAGGTGAAACGGCAGGCCACTGCATAACTCGAACTTCATTCTGCTGTAAAAATCTGTGAGTAACACGAGCGGAGTGGGGCCTTGCATTGTCCTGTTGAAACACCATTCTGGTGGCGCCTCCGTTTGCTGCCAACAGCGGAAGCAGGTGGGGTCTGAGTACTTCATCCACATACCGCTGGGCAGTTAAGGTGCCGTCGATAAAGATGAGTCTGGACCTGAATCTGTAATTGATGGCAGTCCATACCATCACAGATGGACCACCATAGCGATCTCGTTCAATGACACAGTTGTCTTCGAATCGTTCTCCGGGTCTTCTGTAAATTCGAATTCGTTGTGGTGGATGCAGAACCGACTTTCGTCGAAAAAGACCACGTCTCGCCAACTTTGACGCCCTAGATAGCCACGGTTGAAAGCCCAGTCCAATCGTGCCTGCCGGTGTTGAGCTGTGAGGATCTGTCCGGTGTAGGGTCTATGACATATGAGCTGAGCTTCCCTTAACCTCCTGCGCATGGTTTGACCACTGATGGCGTTGCCACGAGTTCCAATGATTATTCTGGCTGTGGCTACAGCAGGCATGAAGCGGTCTCGCTCATTAGTGCGCCGAATGGCCCTGTCTTGCCTGTAAGTCGTAACGCGTGGAGTGCCAGACCGGGATCGGTCGGCGATGGTCCCTGTTGTTTGGTTTCGATGCAATAGATGATGACGGTGTACTCTCCATAGAAAAAAAAAAAAAAAAAAAAAAAAAAAAGCGAGTTGCGTGATACTGTGGTTTCCGGTGCGCCTTCTGGCCCAGTATCTATGACTTTAGCACCTGTTCAACGGGAGAGTGGGCTCATCCCTAATCTGTTTATGTTCCCAGTAGTAGACTATTCGCAAGCAGCCTGGGGGTGTCACTGCTCTGCGCGGACCTTGTTTACCGAGGCGGCGTCCGAGCTCGTATGGTGAAAATATGGTTGCATTATCTTCAAAATAGCCCTGTCTTTCCTGCCATCCTGCAACTTTGAGTTAGGGAGTTCTGAGCTCCAGTCTCTTTCCCAGGCATTTTATCCTGGCCTGGCACGCATACAGAGGACCCCACTTCTGGTTCTAAGTTAGCAGTTGGGGACAGGTGGGGTAGCACACTGTGCATTTCCCGTCATCCAGGGGGCTCTCCAACTATGCAGAGCTTGCACAATGCTGTGCTCTGGTTCTGGGCTCACCCAAGGAATCCTCACGTCCTGCACAGAGCCACTTCCAGATACCCACCACCTGCCAACCCCCCATTGTAGAAATCTCCTGCATGCGGCCATCCAGTCAAGAGCCAGTATTAAGTCTGGTGCCCAAGTGATTCCCCCAAGCTCAGTGTGCAATTCTGGGTTCTCATCATGCTGCAACACAGGGGGGATTGTGATGCTCAGCCATCTCTCTCAACTCTGCACCGATAAATGACATCGGGGACTTAACTGTGTCTCAGTACTGGGAGGCCCCGTTTCCAGGTACACCACACACAGCCAGTTGAGGCAACGGTCGCCGTGGGCGTGTCTTCAGTGGGGAAGTTGTGGAGTCTTCCTGTCCATGTTCTTGCACATCCTAACACTGCCCGCAAGACATCGGAGGTTTGGAGAGTGGCCTTCTCTGCTTTTTTGAGCCGGGGTGGGCTCCCCGGGCAAGTCTCGATGGGGATCGGGACGTGTCCACGCGCCAGTGGGCCCAGCATCGGCCGCATCTGTTGGAGGACTTGCTCTGCCAGGTTTGAGTTAGTAAATTCCAACTTTGTCATCTTCTTGGCATTGTGATGCTGGGGTGCCTGTGGATTTCCTAACGCCCCGGGTAGAAGCCAGAAGTGTACTGTGCCAGCTCTGGGGGAGATAAAGGGGGTGTTTCTGCGTCTCCTTGTGATACGTAGCCAAGGTAGGGCTCACAGTGCTTTTTCCCCGCCACCAAATTGCCTGCTGGTTACGCCGAGTTCTCCAAGGCTCTAGGCATGTGACCAAGAGTTGAAGGCAATAGGATCGTCACGTCTGAGTCTCTGTGCCTGTACGATGGGTTCCGATCTTCAGGGAGCAGTCCACACTCGTTCCCACTCCCAAGACTTGTTCAGTATCCATCTGGCTCCTTCCCACCCACAGAGGGCGTGTACGGTGTAGTGCACCGGTTTTATTATCGAGGTTTGCTCCTCTAGATCCGTTGTGTTTAGCCTGAGGATTCGCACCCTCAGTTACCAGGACTACCTCGAGGAGGGTGTGGCTCTTCACCACGCACAACGATCTTGGGGTATGAGAGGTTTTGCTAGGCCAAGAGACTAACACCGCAATGGTCGCTCCTTTCATGAACAGAATTCACTAGGCCTAGGGTGAAGCAAGGGGGGAAACCCACTACCCACAACACCAGCACATCATACCCCCTGTCTGTAGACTTTGCCCCTCAATAGATGATAAATCGAAATATGGTGAACTTGAAATACCTGGGACACCTCTCTAACTGATGCTCCACCTCTGAGCATTCCCACTGCTTGATTACGCTCGTCAATATTCAGTCTAGGCATCGTTTTGCTGTGTGAAATTTTTATGGATTCTATGCGCATTTTATAGAGAATTGGGTGAACAACAGACAACCAAAAGTCGTGCATGAAAAATCATGAAATGCACGAACTGTAATGAATTTTTATTCTGAGCGTTTGCTCATCTACACCGTAAACAACTCACCGCAGCACAAATTTTCAACTTGCAGTATCGTCTTTCATTGCTAAAGTTGTGTTTTAAGACGATTTAAACTTGATTTTTTTTTATTTTATTTGTCTGAAAATCAGAACAATTAATATGTGCGTTTCTTTTGGTCTTGAGTATATATATAGCTATATAGAATAGTAGCATCTTTCCATAATATGTTTTTTTAAAATTCCTAGCAGACCTGATCAAGAGCGTCCAGCGGTCTTTTTCTTTACTGATTGGTTATTATTGTATTTTTCTTGGCTTGTGCGTCACCAATTTTATTTGTGAGCAAGGAGTTGCCAAAGATACATGAGAAACATTTTAAACTGTAAAGTTAACTGGACTTACGAAACCCAGCAATATATTTTTTTCAATTTTATCAGCCCACTCACTGGGTTGTGGATAAAATAACCTTTATCGCGGACTTCTGACAGTCGTATTCAAGTGTAGCATCCAGAATTTACGCTGTTTCAGAATCGGCACCCTACCATAGAGCCAGCCGATAGGACCATCATCATTTATCAATTGTAACATTTTTAGCAACCAGATGTTTCCCAATACTGAAGTATTTTCCTCTTTTAACTGTGAACCTCAAGATCACGTTTTCTTCATGAACTATTGGCGGTGACATTTGTTCATCCAGGAATAACCGACACCAGATTCGGCGTTCACCTCGCTAGTCTTTATTTGTTAGAGGATGGACTGGGGCCAATTTGGGAAATAAAAACCTGACATTTTAGATAGTCCTGCAAACATTGTAATTCTAAGGGATATCACAAAGAGTAGGTAAGCGTGATTGAGTGGCCACTGTATGAAAGAGAGAGTGAATAGTTTTCTTTGTTACAGGGACTTTACCAAAAGTGGATTTGATTAAACTTGTTAACTTTACTGGGTAGCATATAATGGGAACTTGTTTCTTTACTGTCTATTCTGTAACATAGTGCTAACCTTTGACCTTTGGGTTATTAACTTTTTGGGTTCTTTTCTCCATAGGGGGAGGGCACATTTATTCTGTTATTTTCATATGTATGTAAATCTGAGTTTATTTGATCTTTCTTTAGATATTCGATGTTGTCAAGTTTAAATGATAATAAACAACAAAAGAAACTTAACTTTGTGTGTTGGTCAGACCCATGCCCAATTAACCGTAGTTTTTCACGTTTGTGTGTCTTGTTGTCACATAGCTGTGTGTGTGTGTTGTCATAAAATTAACCGTGATACAACGTTAAAATATCTCCAATGATACAACGTAGGGATAAAAACTAATGCGTAAGCTACTAGAATACATGATCGCCCACGCCGCGGGTTATCACCCGCCATGGAAATTAAATTGTTAAACATGAAGGCAAAACGTTACCCTTGGAACGGGATGAGAACGAAGATCAAAAGGAAAAAATCTGACTGAACGCGTGCTTGAAACTAGCAAGGCTAAAAGACGCAATTGGTGGGGAAAGGAGGAAAAAGTCACGTCCCCAAGTTGACATAAAGTAAAGAAATCGACAAAAGGGACCTTAGCGATTATACGCAACAGTCATTTCTTGGACGCTTTTGCGATAACTTAGTCCGTTTATTTGAATTCAGCGGCATACGCAGTATAGAAGATGCTAGAAATATTTCGAAAAAACAAGATAACCTTGAAAAGTAACTTTTTCTTAAT
This sequence comes from Oreohelix idahoensis, assembly GCA_024509875.1. Lineage (NCBI taxonomy): Eukaryota > Metazoa > Mollusca > Gastropoda > Stylommatophora > Oreohelicidae > Oreohelix > Oreohelix idahoensis. Next base: position 687,355 of record JAMPIV010005526.1, read on the forward strand.
AATGATGTTAGGAATATAAAACATAGCTGGCCGGATGGCCCATCTTGAGCAGTGAAATAATATGCTTTAATTTATACAGACGGATAAATAATAAGAAAGATATTGACAAAAGACTGTGTTGTTCATATCAGCGAGCGTCTGCATTGAAACAAAAATGTCCCTAATTTTCAAAAAAACTGCAGCCTTGAGACTCAAGTGCTAAAATCTAGTTGGAATGAAAGAGACGGGATGGGATGGTGAACTGTGGCTAAAAATAACTTTAAAAGCAAAATTGTGTAGGGGAAGGCGGAGTTGGTTCAAAAAACAAGTGTGTTTTTGTGTGAAACGCAAGTAGAGACGGACGGACCAACAGACAATAAGGCATACTTGACTGAGGTATGACTGAAATGACTTTTGGTAGTAGGTTTGAATTTGAAAGGAAAAAAGGCGGTGATTGGCCATAGATGAATATATTATCGGCGCTCAGACGCGCATTTTTGCCATTCGTTATAAGTTGTCCTAGTAGACACAGTAAATAATATAGTGGTGTATTCCCAGAAGCAAATTGATATCTTTAGAGGGACGCCATACTAAAGCCAGCAGCTCAGCTGAGTTTTGCTAGCAATTAACTGTGTTCTATATTCATAATTCTGGTAAGACTGAAAGTATTTCTTTGTATATTTTAATATGTGTTTAATGTTTCGAGTGATTTGATACTGCCATATCAAAATCTATCCCTTACAACAAGTAAGGATTCGCTCTAGACCCCCCGCCCCAGTTCAGGGTCTAGGGACAAATAAAATACATAAACTCCAGTAAGGATTATGAAGGACAGATCAAGTGTTGAGATCAGTGAAACATATCACCTATCCTATTCTATGGCAGAAAGCTAATGAACATATTTCAGAATATGTAGTCTGGGAGAACTTATCCTATGTGAAACCAACTTGGTAAGATGTGTTGTATGGTCAAAAAGATCTGACCCGTCTATGTGGTGTTGTTGTTGTGTATCGTGTTGTGTCCAGAAATGGTTTAGAGGATGGAATTCTGACACATGACCAATACTTTATTGCAGAGCTGTGAGTTTTTATTTGGCACCAATGTGGTGTCAAATGATGAGTTGAATCATACAAGAGTGGACCCGTGCAGTTTATATTTTGGCAGAGCAGCCTGATATTGCCCCCAAGCACGGAGAGGTGGGGCCACCAGATCTCAGCACCAGAGCTACACCTTCAAGCTACGTGAGCGTCTGGTCTGCTGAGAATTCACCAACTCAACTTATTTTCTAACACACCCATAAAATTTCCATCAAATAACTGGACAATGTGTAGTCGCCATAGACAGGGAGTGATGAGGTCACCCCAACAGCACATCCATTAAGTGTTCTCCCAAATAGATTACAACTAGAAACAGTAGTAATATTAACTAGTCTAGTAACATACATATGTACACACCTTTCATTTATTATGTCATATTCATGCATTTCATTTATAATTGCAAAACCTTTCATATGTTCTGGCCAAAATAAAACCTTGGTTCAGAACAAATAAATTTAAAGAAAATTACTATCCAAATTTTACACATCTCGAGTTAGTTCAGTGTGTTATAACATTTTCTTAATATTATTAGTATTGTTAAATATCTGTGTGTGTGTATGTAAACTACCACAACACATTACATATCATTACCCTAGATCTTTAACGTAGCCACATTCATTAGTAAAAAAAAGATAGGTGTGAGGTCGTAGTGGTAGCAAGAAGGGCCTTCTGAAAATTCACAACTACATTTATCTCAGGAGCCTTCACAGCTGACCTCATGCATCACATTAAGTAAGATCACAATCATACAATACCATCAATCCACTACATGTGTAGTTAAACTTATATTTATATGTATGAGGAGGGCAAGGTTGTCTTGTACTAAATTATAGTCATATAGATAGGCTGGAATAGAGAAACTTACTCATTTCATAGACATATTTTGTTCCTTAAACTATCACCCGTTAAATCTATTTCTCACACCTTTTTCTTACGTACTTATCAACATCCACTCTACTCAGACGGGACAAAAATAACTCACAACCTATCTGTACGACAGTGTTGTCACGTGCAGGCCTTCAAAGCATGTATACACTGCTTAGACAGCGCAGACTACGCTGGCTTGGCCATGTCCGCCGCATGGAAGATGGTCGCATTCTAAAAGATATCTTCTACGGACAACTGGCAAATGGCAAAAGAACAGCTGGGCGACCGCAGCTGAGATTTAAAGATGTGTGCAAGAGAGACATGGGGGCACTGGACATAATTATAATTCTCATTGCTTGATTTTGGAGTCTGCTGATTTTATCGAAGTTTGACTAAGCTGCGGTTGATCATGCTGCAATGCCATACTCTAGGACTTGTCTCACTCGCCCTGTGTATAACATCTTTAGCACTCTCTCATCTGCACCCCAAGTTGTTCCAGCAAGTTTTTTTTCTTCATAATTGCCATTCTTTGCCTTGCTCTCATTCGGTTTCTGTCAACTTGTTTTTTTTTCCAAGTCAGATGGTGATCAAAAGTAATGCCTATGTAGTTTGGATTTTCATTTAAATGTAGATTTTCTCCGTTTAGCATTAATTTGGATCTCTGTGGTTTATTCCAGAGGAAAAATACTGTATACGTTGTTTTCCCTTCATTTATCTTCATGAGCCACGTTTTGGCCCACTCTTCCAGTGATGTTAGAGCTTGCTGCATACGAATGTTTGCAGTAGTGATATACTCTTCAGAGATCCACAAGGCTAAATCATCTGCATAGGAGTCATAGTGTGTTATTTTTGGAATATTTTCTGTTATGTCATTTATGTATTGAAGGAAAAGTGTAGGTGACAGGACTCCCCCTTGTGAGACCCCCTGCTCTAATATAAATTTTTGGTTAGTTTGTCCTTGTAGCTGTACTCTGGCGGTTCTATTCTCAAGGTAGTGGCCAATCCATTTGTACATTCGCCCACATACACCACTTCTGTGCAGTTTGACTTTCAATCCATCTTTCCATACTTTGTCAAAAGCTTTTTCTAAATCTACCCAAACCACTAGCGTATGTTTTTTTTTTCTTGGAAGACATCTTCGATTTCCTGAGCAATATATGTGATCTGATCTTCAGTGGATCTGTGTTGTCTGAATCCTGCTTGTGGAGGGATTAATGGGTGTTTGCTTTCCAGGTGCCACATCAGTCTGGTATTAATCATGGGCTCCATCAGTTTTCCTACACAGCTTAGCAGGCTGATTGGTCTGTAACCATTTGGTTCTTTCAGGTCCTTGTCTTTCTTTGGTATAGGTATCAGTAAAGCTTCCTTCCATGCCTGCAGGACAATTCCTCTTTTCCAACTGTAGCTTAGTACTGCCAGAAGCTTCTGTTTTGCCTTTGTGCCGAGACCTATTAACATTTCATTGGTTATTCCATCTTTTCCAGGTGATTTATTTTTCTGTAGTGACATTCTTGCCTCTTCCATTTCTGTCATTGTCAAATTTGTCATCATATGCTCTTATGGTGCAATCGTTGTGTGGTCACGAATCAACTGTTCATCTATGATGATTTTCTTCCTGTCAGCAGGGACATCAAAGTGATTTGCACAGGCAAAGTGTTCTATAAATGCATTTGCAGCTTTCTTGCCTGTGAGCATATTGTCGCCTTGTTTGAATGCGATTTTTTGTAATGAGATCCTTCGTTGTTCAAGGCTCTAACCATTCATTCAATTACGTTGTTTCTTTTCAGTATTAAGGGGAGGTTTAACCCCCAAAAATGAAGAATTTCATTGAAAATATCAAATTTTAGATACATATTGCACTGGAAAGTACATTCATTTGCCCACATTTCTGTATGTTTATTTTCACTAAAACCTTTGTAGTTGATTTTATATAAATTTTTAAAGTATGTCAGGTAAGTGTATTTTTACCTAATTATATATGTAAAATATACAAATTGGTATATTTGTGATGCTATATTGCTTCTAATGCATGGATTTTAATTTTCGGTACCATATTCATTTCCCTGAAGCAAACAGAATTCAAGTTTTTCAAACATAGTTTCATGTGTACAAATAATTTTGACTGGCTAATTTTTATTAACCATGGGGACCTTTGATGGGTCATCGAAATAATAACATGGCTGGAGGTGTTCCAGTAGAGTGGTAGGGTACCTCCTTATACGCAAATAAAGCTGCAGGTAAGAACGAATCACAGGATTCTGGTTTCTCCTGTGCGAGCTTACATAAATTTGTAAGTAGAGTCCCATTATATCTTTCCACTTGTCCAATCGATTGTGATTGATAAAATGTGCGGACGAGAATATTTTTAAAAATCCTAAAAACTTCCTCCATCAGTTTCCCTCTGAATTGTGAACCATTGTCAGTTAATATCTGATAAGGGTATCCTAATCTTGTGAATATTGAGAGCAAAGCCTCTCCTACATGTACTGAGTCTGCTGAGCATAGAGGAATCGCTTCACCCCACATAGTACATGTCTATAAGAGAAAGGATGCATTTTTTTGGAAATGGACGAAAAGCGCATACAGTCTGCTGAAATGAAGAATTTAATGAAAAGTAAGCTGCAAAGTATGACACAGAACATGGAATCGATAAAGGAAAATACCAGAGATGATTCCTACATAGCATGGGGATACTGAGGTGAGTAAATTTTGTGTAAAAGTGTAATTCCTCCCTTTTTTCTTAATTTTCTCAAAACCTCATTTTTCACACAAATGTGGGCACGTTGCCCATGATTTTTTCAAAAACTATTAGTGATGCAGCAGTAAATTTTGGGCCACATGCTGTACACATAGTGCTCATTAAAATAAACTAAAAAAAAGGATATATGTTAACAAACTACAAAACTGTTGAGAAATAGCTAAGATACCCCCCTTAAAAATTTCAACTTTTTTTCGATTGGTATGTTAAAATCCAAAAAAACTCAGATATCAAACCAATCATAATTATTTTAGTATACAATCATTATCATATATTAACAAAAGAAACAGCCAAATTTCATAACTCAAGTTGTACTCACATTTGATATATCTTGGGCAACAAAATACCCAAAAAAGCTAAAATTTGCCTTTTTTTCACTGTATTTCCGCCATAGATTGCAAGTTTTTAGTATATACCTCAATGTTTTGTATTTTTTTCAGTCATTTTGCTAGTATAAATGACCAGATATAGATATTAACTTATAATTCTGTGTTTTTCATTTTGGGGGTTTAACCTCCCCTTAAACAAAAATTGGAGTGGCTAAGAGGTATGGCGTTCGTCTCGAATTCTAAAGGTACCGGGTTCGATTCCCAGTAGAGAGAATATAATTGATGGAAATTGTCTTCAGAACCATTAGTCATAATGATGTCATACTCCCCCCTGGTCTCCTGGGTAGTGAGATCGGATGCCTAGCCTTCTCGGATAAGGGCGAAAAAATAGGATGTCCCTTGTGCACGTTTCGCACGTTAAAAATCTCACGGCAGTTGGAAAAAATGTAAAAATAAGAAACCTACCTACCACCAAAATATTTATAGAATGTGTGATGCCTATACACACACATTGAGACTCTCGCCGGCGCTACGGAGTTCGTGCGCTGTGCTGAGATCCTCCTTGTGTTATCTAAAATAGGAAATCAGAGCGCTGATGGAGTTGTTCGTGTGCAATGAAGATGGTCCTTAAAACCAACCCCCCAGGGAGAAACAAACAATAAGGGGTGGGGGAGAGTAAGAGATTTGTGACGTCGCGTTAGGTGACGGGTCTGGTTTTTTGGTCACGAAATGTGACAAGGGGGAGGGGGTTAAAAATGTGGGCGAACACTTTGTTGTTTTAAGAAACATCAAATTTGGATGACATCTTGATTAAAATGACAGAAAGAAAGAGAGCAAAAAATTCCAGAATATAAAAAAAATCAACAAAGAAATACGTAGACCTACTGTGTCTAGATATGCAAAAGAGCGGTAGACAGAAACAAAATGCAAGGAAATAGATGGAATTAGTTCGATAATTGCTCAATGCGCACTACGATCAACGTTGCCACTCCATGGTAATTTCTCCTAGATCTATGGTTTTTTTTTGGGTCCCATCTAGGTGTCACTTTCCGTCATTAGTTGAAGAATGCCACCTAGATTTCGCACAAAGTAGCCCAAATTCGTTCAAAGTAGCCCAAAAATAGCACAAAAGTAGCCCACGTCGCTGATATCTAGGTTTTTTGTCTTCAAAATTTATGGTGGCAACGCTGGTTTCGATACCTGCCTGCGAAAGGGAGATAACTCCTAGAGAGACTCATGTTTCTGCGAAACGATCAGCCACATTTTTCGAAGATTACCCTTACTAATGTATATACGCATTTTTATTCTTTAAAACGTTACAGATAGATTTGACATTCAATATTGTAGTCACTGATAGTGGTCAACTTTTATGACTGTCATGCAGATAGGGGGACGCTTCATGTCCTTCCTTGTCTTTCATCGGAACCGAGTCATTCAGATTCTGTGCTGCTTGTCCTTATTCCGTTTTGGGTCAGGAAAGGACACACACACGCACATTCACATAATTTGACACTCTTCATTTACTCTATTTGAACTGATTGGAGGGACGAAATGATGCCATATTCAGATATTGGAAAACAAAATAATTACTTTAAATTAGCTACACTATATATCCTAATTATAACCAATGAGAGGTTTTCAGTAAAAATATTTGTATGTTCAACTGTTAATTTAATATTATCACTAAGCAAATAATTTAATGTCTTTTAAGGTAATCATTTAAAAAGTTCTAAATTTGAAATTTAAAAAAAATAAAGGTTCCACAGATAGAGATTTTAAAACCACAATTGAGGAATGACAGATCTGCTAAATTCAGAACTAAGTAATTCTGTTCTTGACTTTAAAGTGCACCCATATAGTGCTGTCTAGCGAATGCAAACAACTACATACTGCTGTCTTAGTCTTGATTGCGGTCACGTGCTGGCCTTGAAAGCATGTATAAACTGCTTAGCGCTGATTATGCTGGCTTGGCCAATGTCATCCACATGGAAGATGGTCGCATCCCTAATGATGTCTTCTAGGGACTACTGGCAGATGGGAAAAACAATTTGGGTGACTGCAGCTGAGGTTCAAAGATGTGTGTAAGAGAGACATGAGGACACTGGACATAAATCCAGCAACCTGGGAGGATGACGCTGCCGGTTGCACCAAGTGGTGATGCTCCCTACGGTGCCACCTCAGATTGGATGAAAAAAGCTCTCACTACAAGCAGAAGAGAAAAAAACATGCCAATAGGAACACCAGAAAAAAAGCAGCTGAGGGCTGTCACCTCAGGGGCCCAAACCCACAGTCAGTCATGACTGAAGGGGCTACTATACAATAGTCTTGATTGTATGCCTTTGGTGAAGCACATTGAATCAGTTACCAAAACATCTTATTTTGTAAATTACATTTTTGTTCCTTATACCTATATAGACATCAGTGAGTGAGACTAACTGTAACAATGGCAACACAAGTACTTGACTACCGCTTGGAAATAGACAATAAACTCTTCAAAGCGGAGAGCTACTTTCCTGGAATAACATATGATGACTTTGATAGAGCAGGTAAATTTTTTGGATTGCCCTTGTTATTATACAAATATGAATTGAGCTCTTGGGTGGTGGCTAGGGTAAATTGTAATTTTTTTACAAAAAAACTCTGATGTCATATAACTCAAATGTTTGGAAGGTAAGATACAAGGAAGAATAAGAAAATAAGGAAGCAGTGGTGTGGATTAAGCTGTTATGAGATTATACACTTTCACACTCTTCGTTACTCAGTGGCAGCCTTTCTCGACTGTTTTATCCTGGAGGAACCCTTGAAATAATTTTCAGGTCTCAGGGAACCCCTGCATAAAAATTATTATATCTACAGCTCATAGTACCTTAACTCTTACAATCCGGCAAGCCCCGTGAAGTGGCACGGGTTTAGTACCAATTTTACGGCTCGCCCCGTGAAGTGGCGCGCGACGGTAACGATAGCTAAACTAGCGCGTAAAACGTGGTTTTAGCTCCCGTATAGTAAGAGTTAATGTGGTCAGTAAGTTGTAAATTAATAATCCAATAATAATCGTTAAAGCTCTTTTAAGTAGGGAATGATTTTTTTCTGTGGATCTGTTTATTTTGGTCAACCTATTAGCCTACTCTGTCTGTGTGATTCCCCCTCCTCACAAAGCATATTAGCTCTAATTCAAGTCAGTAGTGTATGTAGAAGAAACTTTAGATTTTGTCCTTTTTTTAATTTCCTATTCGATTTTTTAAAACCGTATTCAAGTAGGCCTTCACAAATTTCTACTCTATAAGATGCTAATGAAATATGGTATGTGCAAAAGTGAACATGGTTCTGCTTCGCACTGCCCACCTCTGCGAGCACTAATATTGCCTAGCGTGCAAAGTTAAAAAAGAATAAAAAAACCATGTTAATTCTTTTTCAAGCTCGATCTCTCGCGAAAGCCCAGTTGAGAAACCCTGCTCTGTGGTATAGATATACGGGAACAAGCAGTTGGAAGAAAGAATTGAGGTCCTTGAGATGTGGATATATAGAAGAATAGGTCGCATCTCATCAAAAGAGGAGAAAGCAAATAATAATAATAGCCCCTTCAGTCATAACTGACTATGGGAATGCGCCCCTGAGGTAACAGCCTTATTTTCCTGTTGTTCCTTTCGATGTTTTCTCCTCTCTTCTGCTTGCCGTGAGAGCGTTTTTTCGCCCAATCTGAGGTGGCGCCATAGAAAAACAAATAAAGGTCATAGAAAAAATAGGAATTAAAGAATTAATGAACGAGATAAAAAGTAGACAGCTAAAATATTTTGGCCAAATAAAAAGACATACCTTGCTGAAGACCATAATGGAAGTAAGAGTTGACGGCAAATGTGCAAGAGGAAGACAGCACTACAAGTGGGAAGATAACATAAAGAGATGGACAGAAAAGAGTATAGCAGAGTGCACTATTAAGCAGGGCTGTGGAGTCGGAGTCTGTCATTTTTTAGTGGAGTCAGAGTCGGTAAAAAATGTCTCGGGCTCCGAATTTTACGAGACTTTAGTCAAGGCAGATCAACGTTTGATCTATGCAAGGGAGGGATGGGGGCACTTAAAAATATAACATTTTCTTCTTCTTCTTCCTCGTTCGTCCTGAAAAGGACGTTGGTTGCGTTGTGCCCGTTTACAGCGAAGCTGCGATATTTGCTCTTTTTGGCCGACACATCCGACTTCCGCACGGCATTTTTGGGACCGGGTTAGCCTTCCCTCTTTGATCCCTACTCACTCAGCCAGACTGCAGTGATGCAGCCTGTTTCCAGGACCATCACTCGGAGGTGGAGTAGGGTCTTGGTCAGCTCTGGTTCGCTGACCCTGACGAAAGTAGTCAAGCTATGGGTCGCTGACTGCATTGTCTATTGTTGCGTCTTTGGGTCCCATATAACATTTTAAAGTAGTAGAACTCCTAAAAAAAAAAAAAAAACTACTTTCGTTTTAAAGTACCTCAATTTTTACATAATGTAGAAGGAGCTGCACTGGTGTAATGTTTACCACATTGCGCTGGCAATCGGGTGATCCAGGTTCGAGCCCTGGCGAATACATTTGAAGGAGTGTCGTCGACCGGGACTTGGGACTGGAATAATTCGAGCCCTGGCGAGCACATTTGAGAGAGTGTCGTCGACCAGGGACTGGAATAACCTGAACGGCTCCTGAGCCGACCCAGCTCTAATGGGTACCTCCGAAATCGGCGAGTATCTGCCTAAATGGCAAGAGGACACCTGTCATTGTAATTGGAAAAAAGGGATACTCACGTAAAATCAGTCTCAGGTTAGACGTATTAACCGGAGATTTCGCCTCGTGTAATAGCAGGCGTACGATTAAAAAAAAAAAAAATGTAGGAAAATTTCAGTTGCTTCTGATCATAAATAAAGTTTTTATCACAACTGGGAATTTGTTGGCACATTTAGAAAAAGCACACAAGAAATGAAAATAAACTAAATACACTGTCAATTTTCCCGTCATTGTTAAAATGAAACTATTTTGCCACATGGTGTTTGGCAAAGCAGTCATTTGTGTGCAGGTGTGGATGATTTGTTATTTTGTATGACTGTATGAATAGTTTAAAATGTAGTCTACGAAAACCCCGTATTCATTTATTCACACACCTACCATACTTAAACATATAACTCCATGTAAGTGCATAATTTTGTCACTAGTTAAAAAACTGTAGCTGTAGTTGGGCTTCTAAAAATAGATAGGAGTCTGAACATTTTTTGGCAGACTCCACAACCCTGCTGTTAAGAGACAGAAGGCAATGGAGATTCTTTGCAGCCAATCTTCATTGTGGAGATGGTAGCTGATGATGATGATGATGACACTTTCATTTGATATTATATACTTTCATGTAGGCCACATGAAATGTCCAGGAACATGGTTGGGACTTTCCACATCACTGTAGGAGAGATGGGATACAGAAGAAAGATATTAAAGCTTCAGGATAAAATGAATAGATAATTTTTCTTTAACAATTGGCAAAGTGGTTAGAGCGCTCGCGCATCTTGCTTCAGTTGTAAGTGGTTACCAGTCTGCTCTTGAGTTAGGGAAGTCAAAGACAGCTAATAAGGAACTGATCACCCCACCTCACATAGCTGGATCTAGTATACTGAAGTCTGACATTTTTCACTTCCTTATGACAGTATCTGCTATGGAACTCTGTTTACCCTTATAGACATACTTATCAACTAAAAGTCAGAGAGGTAGGTAAAGGTAAAGAATCCCGTTGTACTCCCATAGTGGCACATTGGGAATATGGTGTTAACCCCATATTTTCTTGACCATCGGCATACTAGGGGTAATGTGGTCAGCATCACACCGGTCGCCTTAACCTTCCCAGAGTTGCTCTGGTACCCAATTCATGAGGCTAGGTCGAACCATGGACCACTGAACTAGGAAGCCAGTGCACTGACTACTGCGCAACCGCGGCTCCCTAAAAGTCAGAGAGCATCTTAAATTTTCTGCCTTTGACTGAAAATTTAAAACATTTATTTTGAAAATCTCATCTTGGCTTGTATCAACAAAATAATCTCTGCTTGACGCAGGCAGGATGTGATGACAATGCCACTTCATTTTTCATGAAGTTTAAACATTCATTTGGTACAGTTATTTTACCATTACAAAGACAAAGTGAGATCACATTTGTTTTCTTGGTGCCAATGTTTTTAGTGAAATATAGTTGTATATATTTCTTTGTACTTCATAAATTCAGATACTCTGCTATCTAGAGTTTTAGATTGTTCTTGCGATTTTTGTTTGCTCCTTTCATCTACTTTTAAAAGCATAGCTGTTGCTGAGTGTTGATGCTTTCATATTTATAGTCTGGTGGAGAGATTTTACATTTCAGTGCAGTTGTTGAATCACGCTTTATTTGTTAAATGACGTGAATGTCCACCAGTTGATAAATGTAGATGTTGGGACTGGTGTAGTAAAGTGTAACGATTGTCAACTCATTAAACCCAGCACAGTTTTTGGTCATACAGGTCATCTTGTCCTGGAACGTGATGAGGCTCCGACAAGAATGTGAGTGTAGACAATGAGTGTGTATATGAATGTCAGAACGCGAATGGTAGAATGATTCGATAGAGTTGACAGGTTGGTAGTACATCACTCATACTCACACTGTTCGAATTCAAGAAGTACTGGAACTACGGTGGTCTTTTTAAAACATTTAATGAGACGCACACTTGGACAGTACGTGTATGGTTACAGGAACAAATGTCGACATAGACAGCATAATGTTGATCACAGGAATATCATCTTAAGTTAGCATTCATGCTTGGCAAATATCATAATGGAGCATTCGTAAATAAGCATTCAGAGTTCCATCATGTAAATCATCTGGCTTTACTGACTGGGCACGTCAGACCATAACCAATATATAGGAAGGCTCCTAGACCTAACCTCGTCTAGCGAATATCCCTTCACGTAAAGTTCAATATATATTTTTTTCCATAAAGATATAGGAATCCCAGACATGGGTTCTCACATGTAGCAGTGATCTCTTGGTTCATCGAGCGATAGTACAGGCATCCCTTTTTTCTCACTCGATAAATACAAAGTATATGGATTTCAACATGGCTGTGCTTCTCTCGTGAGCTTCACTCACTATTGGATACAGACCAAAATTGGTCATTCGTTAAATGTCCTCATTTCTTCATAGCTTCTATCATAGAGGTAATTGAATAATATCATATAATCTAGTGCTGATACATAGGAATGTCATCTTCCTTTGAATAAATATTCTTTTCAAAAGTACCACTGTGCATCTGCTTATCGACAACGATGGCGAAGCCCAAGTTCATAATAAATTGTGGTTTTACCTTTCTATGCGAAATATAACTTTGCCATTCCTTGGCAAAAGAGAATAAACACTGGGGTAAAGTACATACAACATGTCTAAATGACTATCACTTTTCCCCATCTACTTATAGATCACTTTTTCGGCGATAAGCCGGCTACAACAAAATTCGACATCCCGACAGGATGACAGCCATGAATCACACCCCCTGCTAGCGATACTTCCGCTGCATAGCCTTTGACCTTTTCTAGCGACAACCAACATAGTTCGACTTAGAAATGTAAAGATATCCATATATAAGACAGACTCGTCCTACTCATACAAACACTACGTATAAATTCAGGCCATAGATATACTGAAGCAAGAACAATCTATTCCTACCCAGCCAAAGAATAAATCGCAGTAGGCCTAAATTCGTCCGCGGAGTCCGATCGAAGATGACGGAACTACTTTCAAGGGAAGTAACTCAAAAATGACTTCTCCTTAAGCACTGAAAAAGGAAATACTTTGTTTACAAAATAATTGCGAACATAATAAGTAGTTAAAAGTATTATATTGCAAGATAGTAAAGATTGCACTTTTCAGTCTTACCACACCTCCCGGGAAAAAAAAAAAAAAATTTTTTTTTTTTTTTTAAAAACATCTAGGAGCAACGTAGAATAAGCGCACAACGCAAGAATACTGCGCAGATAAAAATATCAGGAATAAACTATAATTCCTAATATGACCAGTGAGAATATATCTCAAAATCTGAGAGAAATTGTTTCTATCTACGAAATAAATTTTTCCAGGAAGGTGTGATGTACGTATATAATACAATTCTGGTAATTATACAATGCATACCAAAAATTCACACTATAATCTTAAATTTATGATTTATGAAGAAACAATCATCAAAGAACAGCGGGGAAATAAACATCAATAAACCGCTAAGTAGAGATACCACCATCATTCTATTATTAAATTACAAATGTGTATCTTAGTAAAGAAACAAAAAATAACTGTTGTAAAGTTATACATATTAAAAAAGATCCAATATTTAACAGTTAAGTGGCATCATGTGGGCATCTGGACAGAATGTCCGCCATCACATTTTCTGAACCACGGATAGCTCGTACCGAGAAATGAAAAGGTTGAAGAGCGATTGCGTATCGAGTTGATCTCGAGCTCTTCAAGTTCTTACTTTGGATAGCCGTAAGAGCTTTTTGGTCAGTTTCCACTACGAAATGCGCGCCCAGAAGGAATCTTTGGAGTTTGAGAATTGACCAAACCATTGCCAATAATTCACGGTCTAAAACCGAGTAATTCCTTTCTGCAGCATTAAGTTTTCTGGATATATACATTACAGGATGCAGAGTTCCAGAGTTCTCTTGCATTAGTGCCGCTCCAATCCCAGTGGATGAAGCGTCACTACGAAGAACAAATGTCTTATCTGTTGTAGGTAACACTAAAATAGGTGGTGATGAAAACATAGTTTTGATCTTCTCTAGTGAAGATTGGCATTCATGAGACCAGTGAACCATGTTAGGCGACCCTTTCTTTAATAGTGTAGAGAGAGGTGCCATGATAGAGGACAGATTCGGAATGAAACGTCCATAAAATTGTATGAGACCTAAAAGACTTCGCACTTGCTTTTTAGTCCTAGGGATAGAGATGTTAAGTATCTTAGTGTGATATTATGGTCTTCTGTCTTCAAGAAACCGTGACCTACTCGATGGCCTAAGAAAGCAATTTCGCTAAAGCCAATACAAGCTTTAGATGGTTTTGCTGTCAGGTTATACTCACGCAGAGTTGATAATAATTCAAGTAACCCTGAATAGTGATCTTCCCAAGTATCGCTGAAAAGACAGATGTCGTCTAGATAAGCAATGACATCTGACCGATACGATAGGATTCGACGCATCATGCGTACAAATGTAGCTGGTGCGTTCATAAGGCCGAAAGGCATAAAATTCCATTGGAACAAACCTCTAGGTGTTGAAAAAGCCGTGAGAGGTTTGGCGCGTTCGGATAATGGAACTTGCCAATATCCTTTAGACAAATCAAGTTTAGTGAAAAAATGCGATTTAGAAAGACGAGTAAGTAGCTCTTCTAGTAAAGGCATAGGTTCAGCATCGAACTTCGTAACTTGATTCAATTTGCGATAGTCAACGCAAAGACGTATGTTATTGTCTTTTTTTCGAACAATAACCATCGGCGAAGAATATGCAGAAGTGGATGGTTCGATTATTTGTAAATCTATCATTTCATCCAACTCCTTTTCAACCTGTGTTTGGAAATGTATAGGGATAGGATAAGGTCTAACCCTAATTGGAGTATGTTCAGTTAGAACAATGTCATGCTCAATGACATGAGTTTGTCCAGGGATGTCAGTGAGGACATCCTGAAATGTTTGTAACATAGACGAAACTTGTCGCCGTTCTCCTAGAGACAAATCAGGAGAAACAGTAACGTCTTTCCATGATTCACTAGAATGAAGTGGGATCATTGGAAGCGGAAGATTAACATCCGAAAAAACTTGTTTTCTCATCCTGTATTACAGACAGTGATGAGTAATGACCATGTTTGACATGAGAATCGTCCGTTGCCTGGAAAATAGGCTGTAGATAGTCAGGACGTTCATGGAACTCCGTAAGCATATTGATGTGGAAGGTTTTATGCTTCCCGTTGATATCGACGATGTAGTCAACATCTGAAATTTTCGATATTATATCGTACGGACCTTTAAACTAATAAGGAGTCTATTTTCACGACAAGGTAGCAAAACAAATGCTTTGTCACCAGGACAAAGTTGTCGTAAAGTTCTCTTCTTATTAGCAAATTGTCTTGCCTTCTGCTTAGCAAATTCAGAAGAGGACGTTGCCAATTTGCATGCTTCGATAATCTTCTGTCTCAGCGCGATGACATACTCGTAAGAAGATTTTGTGTCATCGTCAATATTGTCAGCTGTTATAAGATCATGCAGCAAAGACATTGGGCCGCGCGGTCGCGCGCCAAAGACAAGTTCAAAGGGAGAAAACCCTGTATGTTCATTGGGGACCTCTCTGTACGCGAAGAGGGCCGCGGGTAAAACCCTATCCCAATCTTGAGGATGATCCTCAGTTATCTTCCCTAATAAGTTCTTAAGTGTTCTATTTAGTCGCTCGACCATCCCATTGGACATAGGATGATAGATGCTACTCAAAGATCTCTCTATCTGTAGAGTAGACATTACTTGAGACATGGTATCCGATATCAGTTGGGTGCCATGATCTGATAATATTTCTCCGGGGAATCCCAGCCGAGAAAATATAAGCCAAAGAGCATCTGCAATGTCAGCGGGTAGTAATGCTCTTTAGAGGGATAGCCTCTGGCCAACGTGTGCACATGTCTACACACGTTTAAGATAAACTGATGTGTCCTCTAGCAGATTTGATCTTGAATGGACCAATGATGTCTATCGCCATTTTCTGGAAATGGACGAAATAGGGGAAAATATCTGCAGCCTGAAATAGGCCGCAGCAAGACGAGGACCCTTTGGATTTGACTTCTTTGACATACTTTTTTTTAAAACAGGATCGACAATAGATCCGTATGTCCTTGTTGCAAAAGGAAAAGAAAATGCCGCAGTCACTCTTGACTTTGTACGGAAAAAAAAACCCATGACCAGCACACTGTGAGTCGTGGGACCTATTGGGATGGATTAGCTGATCTTTAATCTCAAAGTTTTCTTTTTGGTAAGCAGCAGAAGTAAATCCCCTGAGAATAAGAATCCCCATTGAACGTAAGTGGAAGGTCGGTGCAATGTAGTGAACATATCCTAGATCAGGTATGTCCTTGTCAGAAAGCAGGCCAAAAGGCCGAAAAAGTTCTTTATTGAATGTTTTAGTACCGGGAAAAAACCCCCTTTTTAATCCGTGAAAATACAGATTGAAGAAGAGAGAAAGAGTGGCTCTATTCATTACAAGCGTGTTGTTATTTAAGAAGGTATCTTAAGAATAAGCCACCTGGAAATTCATCTATTGGATTATGACTTCAAACAACAGATGTCTCGAGAGGATGTAAAAGTTTTCACACCCAATATTAAAGATCTGGTAGTCCTTGAGATGTCCCCCGTAGTGGGGGTACCCGCTAAATTTCTTGATAAGATTTCCCCCATCGTAAATTCTATAAAAATAACGTGGGAATGAATTTTGCTATATCCACAATAATTGGTAGAGGTCACGGAAAACGCATTAAGTCCTAACTCGAATTGCACCACTACTGCTATGAAAACCATAGATTGAACGATTTTCCCTATCTTTTTTCGGTGATCCATTTCTTTCCGGCCACGTGGACATTACCTTTCAGTAATCGGACCAATAGCCATATCCATAGTCCCGTACTACGTTGGGAGTCCCACAAGAAAGCGCCAAATACACTTCAAGTTCCTCACCTTTGGTTCAGGCTATTGTAGGGGGCCCCCAATGCGGATGTTTTCCATTTTACAAAGGTTGACCTGTATGCGGAGTTTTTATTTGATCCGACTAACATTTTCCATGACCCAAAAAAGCCAGATTCGAATTTCCCCCTTTAAACAAAGCGGTACAAATACTTGAGAAAATTTTTCCATAGAGTGGGAGATCCCCTCCCCACCATTCTTACCGTGAGGAATGCCGCTAAAACCCATGTGTAACGGATCTGCAAGCTTGATCGGCACAATTTTTGTTGGCCCCACCATTGTAGTCATAAGCAAATGATCGTCATTTGTGAAATCTTTTGCATCCTGGAGAAGATTAAATCGGGAGTAAAGCCTCAGCCCGACTATCCTAAGACTGTTGAGAAGGATGTGCGGAAACAATTTCGGAAGAGTTTGCCGGGCATTATCCGGACGCCAACTACAATTATGGAATGCTCCCCCCCGAGAATCCCGCTGGTAGGAAATGTCAGAAAATATAAAAAGCGGAGAGTTGATAAAACATGTTAGTGTGTTATTGCGATCTAGTGGTTTGGGCCCCCAATTTCTACATTTTTAGCAGATTTTAAGGCTTTGTCAACAGTTAATGGAAATTTTTCAGGTGTGGCGTCTCGAAGAGTAGGAGTGTTCGGCTTCTTTTGTGGAAAGAGCCATGAGTAAAGGGGGGCGGTGTGACAACCCCTCCAATTTAAAGAATGCTCCGGAGTTTTAAATTGATTAATTCCCAAACGGAAACTTAGAGCCTCCGGGAAAGAGTTTTGTTTTAATTATTGACTACCCTCCTAACTGCTGGTATGTAACTAGAAATACAGTAGGGTTGGAAAAGTACAATGCAAGATCGGATACCATTGGGTTGGGCCCGTGTGAGTATAATGCCCCTATACTGCTAAGGAAAAGGATGTACATGTGTGAGGCATTTGAGTGGCAAATTCCCCTCCATGAATTGCACAGCTATGAAGAATGTTGGGTGGAAGTGATGATTGCAGTCTCTACGAAGCAGAATGTTTCTTGGTTTGAATGAGTTTTTGCGGTGCCATGCGTGGGGACCGGCCACTTTGGGAGTCTTCATAAAACTCGAGGGAGATCTCCTGTATACCATAGAGCCTGTGTATATAGTCAAGTAGATTTTTGGTGATCTTTCGGAGTTGGGTATGTCCACTACCACCCAAAGTTGAATTATATGGTTAGTTTGGTTTTTAATTTGTAATTATTTTTAGAAAATTATTATAAAACCCTTATTTTTAAGACTTATTTCAGAAAAAATCCTCTCCCCCATGTAAAAGCCCCTTTTTTGGCATTTTAACTTTGGAAAGTGTCATGTTATAATAGAGAATGCGTTCTGGGAGTTGTCGCAATGTAACCAGATAGGTATGTTAAAGGGCACAGAATGGCCATGAAAAGTCAACTGAGATTTTATCTGGATTGTCATTTACTAAACCCCTTTGTGGGGATGAAGGTAGTTAACAAGAGACCTCTCCCCATCATGATTACCCGATTGACGCGAGGAAGAGCTTGGGAAAGAGATGGGATGGCCACAGCTTAAAGTAGACACTGTGGTTGGCTCAAATAATGTTTTGCATTGGGGGCACTGAGATGCTCTCCCAAAATCAAAAGCGGCACATCCCATATTATTAGAGTCATCATTATCTTTATTTTGTTTATAGGCTTCGTGGGACTCTTGCTGTGCAGAGTTCGCCTGGTAATGAGCTTTATGTTTTTTGAATTGTGCTCTACCTCTGTTATTATTGCCTCTGTACTTATCACTGTTTCCACTATTATAACCCCTACTCGGGTTTGAATCATAGCTCCTTTGGTTACTATCATCATATTCATTATAATGAGTATCTCGGTAATTATGATCCTGTTGTCTCCATGAAGGAAAACTTGGATAGTTTCTAGAATGACTTCCTTTGCGAAAGTTCCTGTAATTATGACCACCCCTGAATCGAGGGCTGTCAGCTCTTCTCCAGGTATTCGAAGAAGAACCCTGAAATGATTGGTTACCTTGGTTCTGATAACTGTAATAGTTACCTTTTTTATTAAACTTATTTTGAGGTCCTTGGAATTTGTGAGAGTGATTAGGGTTGTATGGTGTTGCAGAAGCAACTGGCATACCTTCTTTAACCTTACTGTTGCTAAAAGCTACGTCCGGATGTGCAGTGACGTATTGGGTACAATACTGTTCCATTTCTTTTAGAGACTTAGGTTTACGCTCATGTAAGAATTCGAGGAAAGGTTTATTTATACTTGACATAATCTTGTCTCTGAGTATCAAGTCCATAAGGGCTTCATAAGTCTTTTCTGTTTTGGATAGCTCAATCCAACGATCAAATGTAAGACGTGTCCTTGCAATGAATTCTGAGAATTCTACACCTGCCTCAGGCACCATTGTCTTAAACAACTTCCGATAACCCTCTTCAGACAACTGATACTTCTTTAATAAGGCTGCCCTAATAACATCATAGTTATCTTTGTCAGCCTCTTCAACCAAACTTAAACTAGTCAGAGAATCACCTTTCAGATTTTCTGATAACTGGTTAGCATATTGTGATTTGTCCACATTATGGGCTCGACACGAGCGTTCAAATCTATTTAGCCAGAATGTTATGTTATCACTGGAAGGGTTGAACGCTGGTACCTTGACCTTGTAAGTAAAGGGTTTACCATTACCACCAGATGCTTGATTACCATCACTTATGTTTGTTAACTTTAACTTTTCTAACTCAAATGCTAAAAGTTCTTTTTGGTGTTCATGTTCTCTTATTGCTTTTTTCTCTTGAGCTTCAGCTTGTAATTTTCTCTCTTCTGCAGCCGCTTGTAATTTTCTCTCTTCTGCAGCAGCTTGTAATTTTTTCTCTTCAGCAGCAGCCTCATCTTTTCTTTTCTCTTTTTCCATTTCCATCTGGAATCTTTTTTCATCAGTCTGTATCTGCAATTTCTTTTGTTCATCCTCTCTTTGTAATTTTTTTTCCTCAGCTTCCAATCTTTTCTCCTCAGCTGCTAATTTCTTTTCTTCAATCAATGCTTTTCTTTCTTCAGCAGCAGCAGCTAATGCTTTGTCATATTGAGCAACTGCCCATTCTTCTAATTGCTGACCAGTCTTATCAAGAGCTTTGCCTTGTGTGATAAAATAATCTAATGTAGACATCTTGTCTAATAAGATCAGTAATTTGCAAAAGTAAATAAATTCACTTTCTTAGTCTTAATCAAAGATCTTGTATGATAACTTTGTAACCTGTGGAAAATAGTACTTAACTATCCCAATCACTGTGGGAAACAAGCCTTACAAAGGTCTTGTATAAATCCTTATATAATAACAGCTATAAGTTGCTGGTTCACTCTATAATATAAGTGCAGTGCACCAGAAATAGTGTTTTATATCATCAACTGTGTACCTTTAGTAATAGCAATTAACTATCAGTTGATTCTTGTACATCAATTTATATGATCAACTATATTTTAAATAGTGTATGTCGATCAGGAACAAAACAAAACAGTTATACAGAAGAACATGAAAACATTTGCGGAAAGAATAGAACTGAAAGATAGAATAGGGTAGACCAACAAATTACAAACAAATCAAAACAAACTAAAGAACAGAGGAATATTACAAAAACAACAATGAGTACAGTCTTCACAGCTAACACTAATAGCAACAGCTGTCGCAGCAAATTTTCAATCAAGAAAATTGCACCTATAGAAACGCACACAACAGACCCTCTATTACGTGGGATACTCTGTTGTGTGACACCGCCCAACCAAAACAACAACCCGCTGGATACAAACAAATATCACATATAAATATTTAAACATAAATACATAAATGCATAAATAGTATGGCAATATGATGTAAATAGAGTGTTGCAGAAAGAATGTGTTGGAATGAAGGCTCAGTTACACTGCCTAATAGTACAGTACTGTGGTACTTTATTAAACAAATACTTCTGGTCTAATTATTTTAAATTCAACACAGAAATAGAAGCTCCATCATTGATGTGAATGATAACAATCGATGTAGGACTTCTCAGTTCAATAACATTTCCTTTCGCAAACACTGTCAAATATTCTCCAGTCCTGATGTGTAATGTTCTATGTTTCAACCAAGCTTGCTGTGTAACACTGTCAGTTGTATGGCAAATGTCCAACGAACCAAATGTCAACAAACGCTGACCTAGTTACCGCATACTCTCGACAGGACAGGTCACGCTGACATCACTGTAGAGTTGTACTGTTGATGTATTTGTGTGTCGTAACAGACCCCAAGGAACGTCTGGTCTCAGTAGTTTACTTCTCAATATGGTCA
This sequence comes from Oreohelix idahoensis, assembly GCA_024509875.1. NCBI lineage: Eukaryota > Metazoa > Mollusca > Gastropoda > Stylommatophora > Oreohelicidae > Oreohelix > Oreohelix idahoensis. Next base: position 708,435 of record JAMPIV010005526.1, read on the forward strand.
CTGTGCAGGTTGACCCAGGAAGCTGGCACACCAGTTGTTAAACTCTGTAGTTGTTAACTCATACTGGCTACTAGTTGTTGAATCACGCTTTATTTGTTAAATGACGTGAATGTCCACCAGTTGATAAATGTAGATGTTGGGACTGGTGTAGTAAAATGTAACGATTGTCAACTCATTAAACCCAGCACAGTTTTTGGTCATACAGGTCATCTTGTCCTGGAACGTGATGAGGCTCCGACAAGAATGTGAGTGTAGACAATGAGTGTGTATATGAATGTCAGAACGCGAATGGTAGAATGATTCGATAGAGTTGACAAGTTGGTAGTACATCACTCATACTCACACTGTTCGAATTCAAGAAGTACTGGAACTACGGTGGTCTTTTTATAACATTTAATGAGACGCACACTTGGACAGTACGTGTATGGTTACAGGAACAAATGTCGACATAGACAGCATAATGTTGATCACAGGAATATCATCTTAAGTTAGCATTCATGCTTGGCAAATATCGTAATGGAGCATTCGTAAATAAGCATTCAGAGTTCCATCATGTAAATCATCTGGCTTTACTGACTGGGCACGTCAGACCATAACCAATATATAGGAAGGCTCCTAGACTTAACCTCGTCTAGCGAATATCCCTTCACGTAAAGTTCAATATATATATATTTTCCATAAAGATATAGGAATCCCAGACATGGGTTCTCACATGTAGCAGTGATCTCTTGGTTCATCGAGCGATAGTACAGGCATCCCTTTTTCTCACTCGATAAATACAAAGTATATGGATTTCAACATGGCTGTGCTTCTCTCGTGAGCTTCACTCACTATTGGATACAGACCAAAATTGGTCATTCGTTAAATGTCCTCATTTCTTCATAGCTTCTATCATAGAGGTAATTGAATAATATCATATAATCTAGTGCTGATACATAGGAATGTCATCTTCCTTTGAATAAATATTCTTTTCAAAAGTACCACTGTGCATCTGCTTATCGACAACGATGGCGAAGCCCAAGTTCATAATAAATTGTGGTTTTACCTTTCTATGCGAAATATCACTTTGCCATTCCTTGGCAAAAGAGAATAAACACTGGGGTAAAGTACATACAACATGTCTAAATGACTATCACTTTTCCCCATCTACTTATAGATCACTTTTTCGGCAAAAAGCCGGCTACAACAAAATTCGACATCCCGACAGGATGACAGCCATGAATCACACCCCTTGCTAGCGATACTTCCGCTGCATAGCCTTTGACCTTTTCTAGTGACAACCAACATAGTTCGACTTAGAAATGTAAAGATATCCATATATAAGACAGACTCGTCCTACTCATACAAACACTACGTATAAATTCAGGCCATAGATATACTGAAGCAAGAACAATCTATTCCTACCCAGCCAAAGAATAAATCGCAGTAGGCCTAAATTCGTCCGCGGAGTCCGATCGAAGATGACGGAACTACTTTCAAGGGAAGTAACTCAAAAATGACTTCTCCTTAAGCACTTAAAAAAGGAAATACTTTGTTTACAAAATATTTGCGAACATAATAAGTATATAAATGTATTATATTGCAAGATAGTAAAGATTGCATTTTACAGTCACCAAATTCTAATTTTAATCTCTTCTTCAGCTTAGCCCATAGTGTCCTAGTTGCTTTTGCTTCCTCTTCTGTTGTGTTTTGCCCAGGTTCTCTTTGGCATAACCACTTACGTCTTCCCCATGTGGGTTCTGTTTGAGGGGAAATCAGTTTACATTGATTGGTTGTTTCCTCAAGGTAAGACCTACTATCCACCTTCTGTCTTTAAACTCCAACTATATTGGCTGTAGTCTGGTTCTCTTTTGGGGATCTGCATGTGTTTAAAAAAAAAAATTACATCTAGCCATCTGGTATGGAGGATAAAGTGGGAGCACCTATTGGTGAATATTTGCAACCACCATTATGATTCATAGAGCAGAACTCATTTTACATTTGTGTTTAACAGTCTTATTTTATTTTCCTATGAACAATTTATTTGCACAGCGGATGAGCTGATGCCAGACTCAGCCGTGTTAAATCCTGGCATTTTGATTTACTCCTTCTTTGTCAGTGTTTCTTCTCAGATGGGTAAAGCTATGCACTTCTGCATCACTTGGCCATCAATCTTTAATGTGTTTGCTTGCATATTATTTATTTCTCATTTCCTTAGTTTTTGCTTACACAAATTTATGTGGAGCCCCCCCTTTTTTTTAAAAACACCTGCTGTTAGTCTTTTCCTACAGTGCCCTTTTGTTTTTGTGATAAAAGAATAGTACATAGGTCTTCTGCAGTACCAACATCCTGTAGTATTTTGTCAGTCTGTTTCACTCCCTGTTTACCTTCCTTCTGTTGTCTGCGTCTTTACCATAGTGACCACGAGGAAGATCATGAGTAAAAGCAGGCATCGATCATCTGACCATACTGTGTAATTTAAAGGGTTCTAAGAATTGGCCTTTGTGGACAATTCTGCAGGTGGTCTTTTCATAAAAAATCTTGAATGATTTTAATAAATTTCTCAGGGATTTCATCTCTCTCGATATTTTCCATATCACTGAAACTTCCAGTCACGTGAGTCTGAATTTGAGTTTGATCAGAACAGTTAACATGACTTATCAGTGTTTCTGAATATTCCAGTTAGCATGAATTCAACCAAATATATTTTTCCTTAAACAAAGAAAGATACGGATAATTTAAAAAAAAAATAAGTAAAAGCTAGTGTAAGTTCTTTGACTGCTCTCAACCGTATTATTGCTTCATCAGTGTGCAACACATAATGGTCTAGAGTTCTTCTTCTTCTTCTTCTTCTTCTTTGATCCATAACCGCCAACCGTCAAAGCAGTCAGCGGCCATCACGCCTGGTGGCGTCTTGTAGGGCAGCAACAAATTGATTCCACTTTGCTCGGTCGGCGGCCATCCTTCGTACAGTGCCCCAACTGTGGTTCATTTTTTGCATCTCAGCTTCCACAGTTCTCCGCCAAGTTGTTTTTGGTCGGCCTCTCTTTCGCTTTCCCTCGGGGGTCCATAGCATAGCTGTTCTTGCGATGGTATCAGGGTCCCTTCTGAGGACATGGCCAACCCAACTCCAGCGTCTGCCAGCTATGATGGTGTGCATGTCCTCCTGATTACTCCGAATAAGTAGTTCTTGGTTGCTGATGGTGTTTGGCCAAAAGATTCGGAGAATTTTCCTTAGGCAGATTGTGTGGAAGGAGGACAGTTTCGACATTTCCTTCTCTGTTACTCTCCAACATTCCGCACCATAGAGAAGCACAGAAAGTACGCAGCTCTCATACAGTCTTAATTTGGTGTTTGTGCTGTACTGGGAAGACTTCCAAATGTTGTTGAGAATAGCAAAGGCTGTTCTCGCTTTATTCATTCTGTTGTTAATGTCCTTGCTTGTTCCGCCGTCAGGTGTTACTATGCTTCCTAGGTAAGTAAATGTGTCTGTCTGTTCTAACTTCTGGTTCCTTACTGTTATTGGCTCAGGATTGCCCACATTTAGTGTCATGACCTCTGTCTTCTTCAGATTGATGTTCAGGCCAACCTGCTGGCCATACTTATTCAGTCTATCAGTTTTGTCTTGAATGTGTTGGTGTGAATGCGCGAGCAGTGCAATGTCATCTGCATATTCCAAATCTTCCAGTGTAGAAAACGTTGTCTATCTAATTCCCCTTGGACTGCCCTCTGTTGTCTGGCGCATCACCCAATCTATGACTGTCAAAAATAATGTTGTTGATAAGGGGCATCCCTGTCGTACTCCTGTTTTCACTTCGAAAGTTACATTACTCGATCCAACACTGCACGTAAAGTTAGAATAGAGGCTTTTTATAATGGAAACAATGCGGCTGGGAATTCCATAAGCCCTCAGAATTTTCCATAGGCTGTCCCTGTGTATGCTGTCGAAAGCCTTTTCAAAATCAACAAAGTTAATGTACAGCTGTCTCTGCCATTCTGAGCACTGCTCTATAATGTTCCTGAGGGCAAATATATGATCTGCACATCTTCTGTTCTTTCTGAAGCCCGCTTGTTCTTTCCTCAGTTTATGGTCAACTGCTTTTGAAATTCTCTGGATGATTATCCTGCCTAGTATTTTGCTGGGAACTGAGAGGAGGGTAATTCCTCTCCAGTTGTTGCAGTCTGCAAGGTCGCCCTTCTTGGGCAATTTGACAATTGTTCCTTTACTCCACTCTGTTGGTGTTGTCTCAGTTTCCCAGACTTGTGCAAATAGTGGTTCTAATAGTTCTGCTGCTAGTTCAGGGTCTGTCTTGAATAGCTCAGCATTCAGATTGTCGTGACCAGGCGCTTTTCCATTGTTTAGCCCTTTGATAGCTGTGATAATTTCTTCTTTTCGTGGAATGTCTGTATTTACGTCTAAGTCACTTTCAGCCTCAGGAACATTCAGCTGAGTCTCTGGTGGTTCCTTATTCAGTGTTTCTCTGAAGTGCTCTGCCCACCTTGTTTCCTGCCCCTGTGCTGTGGTGATGAGATTTCCTTGCTTGTCTCTTACTAACGTTATGTTGTTTGCACCTCGTTTTCCACTGATAGCTTTAGTTATTTTATAAACTGTGCTTTGTTCATTTCTCAGTGCTGCCTCTTCTGCCTGTCTTGCAAGGTCATCCAGAAATGTCCTTTTGTTAGCACGGGTTTGACGTTTTACTTCCTTGTCCAGCTGACTGTACTGTTCACTATATATTGCCTTTAACCTGGGAGACTTAGCTTCTGTTTTCTTCCTTTTCATTTCCTTTCTCTTCGCTATGGTGTTTAGCGTTTCTGGTGTTATCCAGTCTTGGCTCTTTCTTTCCTGGAATCCCAAGCATGACTTGCTGCTTTCTTTATATATTGTTGAGATGGTGTTGAATTTCTGGTCCACATCATCGGTCTCTGTTCTTTCCTGGCTTTTGGTAATCAGATATCGTCTCTTTACGTCGACCACAAACGCTTTTCTGGTGAGGGGGTCCTTAAGTTTCGTGATGTTGTATCTTTTCTGTTTGACTGCAACTGGTCCAGCAGCTCTGAGTTTCACCTTCAGTCTTGCTACTACTAGGTGATGATCACTTCCCACATCTGCGCCTCTTCTTACTTTCACGTCTTGTAGTGCATGTCTCCATCTGCCATTGATCATTATGTGATCTATCTGGTTTTTGTCTCGTCCGTTTGGTGATTCCCATGTTAACTTGTGCACTTCTTTGTGTTGAAAAAGTGTTCCTCCGATGACCAGGTTGTTAATACTGCAGAAGCTTATTAATTTGTCCCCATTCTCATTTACTGTTCCACTGCCGCATTCCCCATTACTCTTTCGTTATAATTATTGTGTGTTCCAACTTTCGCATTTAGGTCTCCCATTACTATAATAAGATCGTACCTGGGTACAGTTTCCATTTCCTTTTGTACCTGTTGATAGAACTCGTCCTTAATCTCTTCGTCGCTGTCATTTGTTGGTGCATAACATTGTATAATTGTGGTGTTGGTGAATCTCCCTCTCAGTCTTGCTCTTATTAGTCTGTTGTTAATGGGTTTCCATTCCAGTAGAGATCTTTCCATTCCTTTCTTAAGGATAATGGCTACACCTTCGTTGTGCTGACCGTCCTCTCTACCAGAATAAAGTACTGTTTCCCCTGTAGCTGTTTTTTATTCTCCCCATCCCTGTCCATCTGCTCTCGCTTATTCCCAGGATATGTAGTTTGTAGTTCCTCATCTCTGCTGTAATCTGTCTCAGCTTTCCTGCCTCGTTCATAGTTCTGACATTCCAAAAACCAATTCTGGTTTCGTGTTTTGCGGTCTGGGCATCCGTTTTTCATGCCAGTGGCTTCCTTTCGGCTTTCACCACTGTCAGTCATACGAGCCTGAGACTCCGGATGTCCATCCCGCATCAAAGTATTTCCATTTATTGCTGTTTCCGTAACGTGTGTGATTTTTTACACAGACAGGGGTGTCGGCCCTGTGCTAAAACCCCCAACCTGGAGGACCAGGGTACCAGCTTTTGTCTGACCCCTACCCACGCAGACCAGTCCAGCATGGTTGAACCTACCAGGAGTTGTTTGATGCGTCACTTGCACAGACAAGATGTTTATATTCTGTTATCGCTGTAATATAGTAACCTAGACAATACTGTATAGTTGAATTGTATGTTGTCTGTTTCACCACATTATGATCAAGAATGATTGGTAAAATTTTCAGATATTTATGAAATACCAATTTGAGAGAATTACCCATTTACCCATTAGCTTAACTTTATACATTTTGGTGTTAAAATAGTTTATAAAACTTTTACATTTGTAAAGGGTGATAGTAATAAATGTTAATTCTTCTTCTTGCGATCGCATCTTTGATGATTACACCGTCAGACGAGTTCTCATGATGAATTCAACTGTTGTTTGAAGTTCCTCTTTAACTCCATATAGCTTTGAGTTTAGTGTTGAGTCATTGGGCCAGTATATCTTTCTTAACTGGTCATACAGAGGACAGTCCTGTAGAACATGCTCAGCAGTTTGTTCGTTTAATCCACATGTGCACAGTGGTGAAGCAGACAATCGTAGCTTGTGCATGTGTTTATTCAGTTTGTTATGCCCTGTCCTGAGTCGAAAAATAGTTATCTGTCCCTGCCGGTCGAGAGTGTGATAGTCGTCTTTGGGTTGGTTCTGTTCTCTTCTGATAGTCTGGATAGCTCTCTTTTTCTCAAAGTATGTGACTTCATTATCTTCTTGTTCACATTCTCCTCCCTTTTTTGCAAGTTTATCTGCCTTTTCATTTCCGGGTACACCACAATGAGATGGTACCCACTGAAGTATGGTTCTCTTTTTGGCAGCTACCTTGTTTAGTTCATTTCTCAGTTGCGGAAGTTTACCACCCTTGAGAGCTTGCAGGACAGACAGTGCATCTGTGAGGATGACTACCTGGTGGCAGTCAGAGTTGGTGTTATAAATCATATTTGCAGCTTGCTCTAGAGCTTGAACCTCAGCTGTATAGTTGGAACAGAATTTACCAGTGGGAATGTGCCTAGTCTCATAGTGGTTGTCAGGATATGAGATAAAGATACCGGCACCTCCATTCCTAACAGCATTAGTTGCTGATCCATCTCTATAGGCATGTATCCATGATTGATCGGGATAGCTTTCTTGGATCATACTCAATGTAGCAGTTCGTTTTTGCAGATCATTATACTCACATCCACTTGTGAGACCACTGACTGATGTATTAATTTGGAGGGCACTGCTGGCCTGCTCCCATGGTACAGGGTATAGGGTGGGCTTCAGTGGTGTTGTCTTCATGGATAGGTCTTCTTGATGCTGTCTTATAAGTCTTTTCCCCCGATGCACAAAGCTGCTACGCTTTAGACGTCCCAATGCCAGATCATCTAGTCTTGCCTTCATTGGGTGCATTGGCATACTGTTATACTTTTCCATCTGGATCATGGTTTTTGTGTCTCTTCTATGGGACAATGTCTGTAATCCAGCAACCTTCTGCATCTCTGTTATTGGTGTAGTTTTCATGGCTCCTGTAATGAGCCTGAGAGCTTGATTTTGCACCTTGTCCAAAGACTGCAGATGTGAGTTAGCAGCTGATGACCATGCTGCTGAGCTAAACTCTAAGTGTGGTCTTATTACTCCATTATAAATCTTCTTTAGATTTCGTTCATTTGCTCCCCAGTTGGTACCTGCTAATTTTCTGAGTATGCCTAGTCGTCTTCGGGCCTTTCCTTCTGCATTTTCAATATGCTTATTCCATGTAAGCCTTTGGTCAAATGTCACCCCAAGATAGGTGGGGTAGCTTTCTTCCTTGATCACGGTTGTCCCTAGGTGTATGTTAGCTGATTTGTCCTTGGGGGCGAGGGAGAACAGTGTTGTGGAGGTTTTGTCTTGGTTTATTGTGATAAGCCATTTCTCTGCCCATGACACTAGCATGTCTGCTGCCCGCTGCATTCTATAATTTGCTGTGGTGACATTTTCATCAGCGCACCAGAGTACTAGGTCATCTGCATATAAGGCAGCTTTAACTCCTGCAGGGAGATCTTTCACCAGGTCATTGATGTAAACAAGGAAGAGTGTTGGGGAAATTACTCCTCCTTGAGGTACCCCCTGATGGAGCAACACTTTTCTGCTCTGCAGACCGTCAAGAGTGACTCTAGTTCTCCTGTTATGCAAGTATGACTGGATCCATTTCATCATGTTGCCTTGGATTCCACTTCTCCTAAGTTTTGCAATGAGGCCATCTTTCCACACCTTGTCAAAGGCCTGCTTGAAGTCGACCCAGATCGTTAGGACCTTTTTCTTCTCCTGGAAGGCATCTTCTATTGCTTGAGACAAGTAAGTAACTTGGTCTTCTATACTGTAGCATTCTCTAAATCCAGCTTGTTCCGGCACCAGGATCTGCTCAGACTCTAAATACCATTTCAATCTGTGATTGACTATTCGCTCCATAGTCTTCCCAACACAGCTTGTGAGACTGATTGGCCGGTAACTTGCAGCCTCGGTCTTACATTTCCCTTTCTTTAGTATGGGTATTGTGATGGCTTCTCTCCATACTTGGGGTACCGTTCCTTTCAACCAGCTGTGGTTGAATATCTCAAGCAGTTTTGTCTTTGCTGCTGAGCTCAGATTTACTAGCATTTCGTTGCTGATTTTGTCTGGGCCGGGTGCCTTTTGAAACTTAAGCTTGGAAATAGCCTTCTGTAGTTCTCCTAGTGTGATGGGTTCCCTCATTGGGGCAGGAGTATCTGTCTGTCCCATGGTTGCCAGTATTTCTTTTCTTATCTCTCTCTGATGATCTATGTTAATGGGTAAGTTGCTTTCTGAACTGTATCTTCTAGCAAACAAGTCTGCAGCTTGTTTTCCTCTGAAAAGTTTGCCACCTTCATCCAATGTGATAGTCTGCCTAGGTGAGGAACGCTCTTCATTTAGAGACTTGACTAATCTCCAAAGTTTCCTGCCGTCTTTCTCAAGGTTCAGCGATGCCGTTTTAGTTCTCCAGCTTTTCCATTTTTCTTCTAGCTTTGTTCTCTGAAACTCTGCTACAGCCTTTTTCCATTTGTTGTGAGTTTCAAGTGAAGGCTGAGACTCTGCGTCCTTTCTAGCCCTGTCCATAGCTTCCTGACGTTCTTGGAGTGTGCTGGACCAGTATGGTATGTAGTTACGCCGGCATCCTTTGGGAATGGTTTCTTTTGCAGCTTGTAGTATGCATCTGTTGAAGTCTTTTACCACTTCATTAATGTCTCTGTTCTGTACCTTGAGGGTAGACAGCAGCGTGTTCACCTGATGCCTGAATAAACCCCAGTTGGCTTTTTTGTAGTTCCATCTTGTAATGGCTGGGCCTGTACTGAGAGTTGCACTCTGGACAGTAAGAAAGATTGGGCGATGGTCGCTTCCCCCTAGTTGGTCTCCTACTTCTCTACTAATAGATCCAGCTATATCTGGTGTGGAGAAGGCAAGATCTGGTGTTGAAGTTGTGTGCCATCCTCTGGAGTAGAAGGTAGGAGTATCTGTGGCATTATTGACTAGGATTAGGGAGTGATCATCTTGCCAAGTTTCAACCTCTTCACCTCTGTGATCCAGATGGTTATAGCCCCAGCTCTGGGAATGGCTATTAAAGTCTCCAACTGCTATAAAGTTGGTGGCTGGTACCTGTATAGAGCTGAGACTCAGGGGTTTGTTGTTCGGACAGTAATAGTTCAGGAGTTCTATTTCCATCTTGTCTACCTTTATCTGCAGCAGCTGATATTCTGCTCCATCCATGAAGGTTTTCCTTTCGTGTGCAGGAATGTTATTCCTTACAAGAGTAAGTACTCCTCCTTTTCGTCTATCTTTTCTGTCGGATCTGAAGCATTGATATCCCCTTATTTTAAAGGTTTGATCTGCTTTCAAGTGAGTCTCTTGGATACAGCAAACACTGACTTGCTTCTCATACAAGATGTTTTCCAGCTCTGTCTTTTTGCTGTATCCAGCCTGCTTGCTGTTCACTCCCTCTGCATTCCAGTGTATCATGACAAGTGGCACTCTGGGTTTCTCTTTTTGTTTTGTTTTGGTCAGTAGTTCTCCTCCGCCGTCTGCTGACTCCACAAGACGGTCTAGAGGGTCCTCCAGTAGCTGAGGGTGGGCTCTGTCGAGGCTTAGAGCCCGGCACTGCACCTGCCTGGTGGAGCTCCACAGGGCGAGCACCAGTACGAGATTTATTTGACGGTGTACTCTCCATAGGAAAAAAAAAGCGAGTTGCGTGATACTGTGGTTTCCGGTGCGCCTTCTGGCCCAGTATCTACGACTTTAGCACCTGTTCAACGGGAGAGTGGGCTCATCCCTAATCTGTTTATGTTCCCAGTAGTAGACTATTCGCAAGCAGCCTGGGGGTGTCACTGCTCTGCGCGGACCTTGTTTACCGAGGCGGCGTCCGAGCTCGTATGGTGAAAATATGGTTGCGTTATCTTCAAAATAGCCCTGTCTTTCCCATGGCTTTTCTGCCATCCTGCAACTTTGAGTTAGGGAGTTCTGAGCTCCAGTCTCTTTCCCAGGCATTTTATCCAGGCCTGGCACGCATACAGAGGACCCCACTTCTGGTTCTAAGTTAGCAGTTGGGGATAGGTGGGGTAGCACACTGTGCATTCCCCGTCATCCAGGGGGCTCTCCAACTATGCAGAGCTTGCACAATGCTGTGCTCTGGTTCTGGGCTCTCCCAAGGAATCCTCACGTCCTGCACAGAGCCACTTCCAGATACCCACCACCTGCCAACCCTCCATTGTAGAAATCTCCTGCATGCGGCCATCCAGTCAAGAGCCAGTATTAAGTCTGGTGCCCAAGTGATCCCCCTAAGCTCAGTGTGCAATGCTGGGTTCTCATCATGCTGCAACACAGGGGGGATTGTGATGCTCAGCCATCTCTCTCAACTCTGCACCGATAAGTGACATCGGGGACTTAACTGTGCCTCAGTACTGGGAGGCCCCGTTTCCGGGTACACCACACACAGCCAATTGAGGCAACGGTCGCCGTGGGCGTGTCTTCAGTGGGGAAGTTGTGGAGTCTTCCTGTCCATGCTCTTGCACATCCTAACACTGCCCGCAAGACATCGGAGGTTTGGAGAGTGGCCTTCTCTGGTAAATATTAATGATTTTAATATAAACAAATAATAAAAAAATATTAATGTGTTTGCTAATCGGATGCTGCCACTGACTCTGCAAGGGTGTAACCATAGTGTACTGTACACGGGCTGTGCTACTGATCTGAAATCCAAAGGATTCAGAATTAAGAGACACACCTGGCCCCCAGGGTTTTTTCAGATAAGGGGTTGAGGACATGTGGTAACATCTGTGACACGTTTTTGTTTTGTTTGCTTTTGTTCTGCTTTTTAAAATTCTTGTATGCTATATTGTAACATTTCTCCAATTGCAGGTGGCGTCAGCCCATGGAAAATCTGCCGCATGTTTGAGGCAGGCAGAATGGTTCCATTTTTCCAAGGCAACTTTTTAGATTTCAACGTGCTTCGTTCTAGCAATTTCAGCTTTTTTGTTTTAGGCGGGGACTACTACTTTGACCCATGTCTGTGGGAAGTGGCTCGTAAATATCATTATTTTCCTTATAAGGTAAATTAATAGTAGAACACTTGTTGGAAAGAAGTAGATAAACACTGATAGAAATAACAGGGAAAGAAATATTGAATAAATGGCAGGAAAAAAAACAATACGACAGGAACGACAGGGAAGAACATAGTTAAAAAATAAAGTAGTTAGTTACATATATCTATCTATAGGGTAATTGAGAAATCGCTTCCTATTATACATTTTTTTTGTTAAAGACAAAGTATCCTGTTCAACCCTTGATGGGTTAGGGATATATAGTGTAGTAAATTCAAGTTAATAAAATCTGATATCCAAATATAGCGTCTTCTCCCACCTCCACTTATTCCAAATACAGTAAATCAAAACTGTAAAATTGTGTGAATGCATGTGTGTGCCCTCCCCTTTCCAAAAAACCAATTAACTTAAAAAACAAACGTAAATTCTCTCATAACTGCTGTTGTTAATAAGGTGAAAAGGAGTGAGTAAGCCCGGGGGTGTCCGGGATGACATCAAATCCACCAGTTATCTGCCATCATCCACACGAGCACCCTATCAGACTACCCCTTATCCTGACACCATCATTGATCCTTATATATTAATTTTAGATCTTGTTTACTATATTGTGTAATTCTCTAGGTCTATCTGTTCTCAACACCTGTTCCACAGTTATGGATGAATTGCATTATTGTTAAATCTTTATATTCTCATTTGTGTCCATTTTATATACATGAAATAAAGTCCACCTATCACCTTACCTCTTCATACTCCTTATGGACGATGTCATCAAGGCATGTAAGGAGAGAACAAGAAAGTATTCAGTGGGGTACTGGAAGATGAGACAGGTCTATATTTCAGAGCTGGCATTTGCTGATGATGTTGCCCTGATTGCTAAAACAGAGGCACATCTCCAATCCAACCTGCAAGTATGGAAGGAAGAGCTGGAGAAGAGAGGGATGGTCATAAGCAGCTCTAAAACAAAATCCATGGTGATATCACGAGAAGAAAGAAGACATCAGATTAAGCTGGGAGAACAGGTCCTGGAGCAGGTCGACCACTTTAAATACCTCGGAGCTATTATAGACCGAAAGGGAGGCATCAAAGAAGAGTTGGCCACTCGAAAAGCAGCAGCTGGGAGACTTTTTCAGGCCATAAATCGAGGATTCCTCAGCAAGAGAGAGGTTGGTAAGAAAACGAAGATGGCTGTATACCGCTCCACCTATGTCCCAGTCTTGACATATGGATGCGAGTCATGGGCAATGACTACAACCCATAAAAGCCAGATCCAAACCTCAGAAATGAGATATCTGAGGAAGGTGGTTGAAGTAACAAGAAGAGACATGGTACGCAACCAGACGATACGTCAAGGCCTAAAATGCCACCCCCTACAGACCCAAGTAGAACAGTCCCAACTAAGATGGTTTGGCCATGTCTGCAGAATGGGAGAAGATCGGCTACCACGACAAGCATGGGAAACAAAGAGCCAAGGATCCAGACCCCGAGGACGACCCAGAGTCCGCTGGGAGGACAACATTAGACAATCTTTGAAGGACCGAGGACTAGAATGGAACCAGGCCAGGAGGAAGACAGCCGATAGAATAGTCTGGCGCTCTCTCTTCCAAACCTCTACACCTCACGGTAGAAGGGGAACGACTAAGTAAGTAAGAAATAAAGTCCAAACCGGTGAGAAATAACTGCCATTTGAGTAGTCAGTTTTAGTTTTTGTATTTACAGAAACAAAATAAAATTTAGAATGGCCAATAAACAGATGTAACAAAAAGTAGCAAAAATTGCCATCTTGAGCTACTTTTCACTCAATCTGAGGTGGTGCTGTAGGGAGCATTGCCATTTGGTGCAGTCGGCAGCTTCATCCTCCCATGTTGCTGGATTTGTGTCGAGTGCCTTCATGTCTCTTTTACGTACATCTTTGAACATCAGCTGCTGTCGCTCGACTGTTCTTTTGCCGTCTGCCAGTTATCCGTAGAAGATATCTTTAGGGATGTGACCATCTTCCATGCAGCGGACATGGCCAAGCTAGTGTAGTCTGCACTGTCTAAGCAGTATAATAATGCTTTGAAGGCCAGCACGTGACAACACCTAGTCATTTGTCACTTTTTCCTTCCACGAAATACCAAGGTGCCATCAACAGCTTCATCCACCTAGGTTGCTGCATTTATATCCAGTTAATGTAAGAGATGTTAACAAACTGCAAACTCTTTACTCTTGGTCAGTAAACTAATTTAATTCATTCTGTCCAGGGCACTCTTGCTGTTATTTCAAGGATAGATAAGTTGAAAAAAATTTCTTAAATAGTCTTTGTGTACCTTATTTGCATTTCTCTGTGTATTTGTTGTTCATCTTATATAAATATGTCTGTTTGTTCGTTGTATAAATAATGTTAATGTCTTTGTAGTATTTAGATTTTGTCTTTTCACTTATGCTTTAAATGTTGTGCGGAGAATCAGTTTTTGTTCTTGTGAGAAGTGTGTTACTTTGGCTCCATTATGTCATATTTGTTCAGGATTTTAAAATGTTGTCTGTCTGCACATCTGTTGGCCATCCCTTTGCCTTATGCCCCAAAGCTTCTTCTGTTGAAAGAATTTTGTTTGTTTGATTACCTGATATAAATGTGATTGTATAATTTTTGTATTCACTCATTTATTCATTATCCTTTAGTTCCCCAAGGAGCATAGGCCTTCAGCTGACACATACCAAGTCCTCCTGTGTCGTTCCATCAGCTCAAGGTCTTTCTATGTCCTCCTGTGACATTCCATCAGCTCAAGGTCTTTCTATGTCCTCCTGTGACGTTCCATCAGCTCAAGGTCTTTCTATATCCTCCTGTCACATTCTGTCTGCTCAAGGTCTTTCTATATCCTCCTCATCATTTTCACTTCTGCCTCTAGTTTCTCTTCACCATATGTTTTTTTGGTCTACCTCCCCCTTTCTCTCACTCTCTCTCTCTTACCCTCAGGATTCTGCAAACAAGGACTGCCTAGTAATGCTATTAGCAGGTTTTCTCAATGTGTGCCCTGTCTATCGCCAACGCCTCATCTCAGTGGCACTTGTCTGGTTCTTGTCATCAGTTCCACATTTTGGTGACCTCGTGATACCATTTCAAACCTTCTATTCTGACGACATTTGATTTTAAGTTTCTGATTTTTGCGTTGGACTTGATTTCTTTAGATTTTCATATTTTCCCAGTGCTCCTCTTGTCTTTTGTAACCTTATTTTGATATCACTGTATGGGTAATTTCCCAATGACTGTCGCTGAACGTTCCGCACAGAATATTCACTCAGAGTTATTTCCTTTTAGCAGTGTTTCAAGTCCAAATGGGAAAGAGAGCTGCCAGGCCATTTAAAAAATGTTGCATATCAATCATCAGCTATCTAGGAGATAACAGGTCACCATTTTTCGGCTACGCACTGGACACAACAGATTGAGATACCATCTATACCACAAGTACAAAATTGGTGCAACAGATCTCTACGCCTGCGGCACCAGCCCAATGACAGCCGAACACCTGCTGCAGTCCTGCCCAACTTACAGCAATGAACGGAGATCCATATGGCAACAGCTCACTTCTGTCAATGAAAAGCTGTTTGGAGATGTCAGGAACCTTGAGTTGACTATTGCTTTTATTAGAATCATAAATGTGGAAGTCTGAAGGCGAACGAGGAAGAAGAAGAATCTTCAGTTTGTAAAATAAGGTCATGCTAATGCAGTTAAAAATCTTTTTATTTTATTGCCCTCATTTTAAATTTCTTTTCCTGCTTGATATTAAGAATAATATCAAATTCTGTATTGCAGATTACAATTGAGCTCATCAACATTGGTCACACATCACTGACCGTCCGAGAGGTTCTCACCAATCTTCTTGACCAGAAGGAGATAGCTACCTTTTATGGAAAACTTGTCTATGTGGACAGAAATGCCAAACGACCACAGGTCCTTCCATACTGGCATCGTATGAAGTATCGAAGTGTTGAGTCCCCGGACAGAGTCCGGCTAGATACATCCATGACGGGTATTCCAGACCATGCCTTTTCAGTAAGAATATGTATGGTCGGGTTGTAGTTTTTTGTTGTTGTTGTAAAACTTGTGTTACTGGGGCCCAAAAGGGGAGCAAAGAATAGTAACCTGTTCCCTACCACACATGTCATAGAAAGCAACTAAGGAGAGTTGGGCATGGGGCTGGTTACCCCATCCTGTTTAAAAAAAAAAAAATTTTAACCATAAAAAACTTCAACAAACATGGACAGGTCAATTTGGACTTGGCATGTGTTTGTTGAGGGCCTATGCTCCTTTGGGAGTGGAGGGTTATGAATGTAAAAGAAGGATAGCATTAAAATATGTAGGGACTTTCTCACTTTTGAATGCTTTTAATTCCTAGTTCCCCCGTGTGTTCATATCATCATCTCCTTTTTTCCCCCTCTCCTTGTGGAACATGGGGTCACTATTGTAGATGGCCCCCTTGAGGAAGCCTACACCAAAGTACAAAGCAGTGGTGGTTTATCTAGCTATTTGTTTTACATGATGGGGTTGCTAGGTTCATTCACAACCTCATATTAAGGTAAAGGTAGTCCCATAGCAGTCCCTACTGCCGTAGGGGAGTGAAGTGTTAGAGACTTCACCATACTAGGTCCAGCATCGAGAGGTGGGGTGACCAGTTCCCTTCTTCGCTGCCTTTTCCTTCCCTACCTTAGAGCCAGGTACCCATTTTCAGCTGGGTAGACTGGAGCGCGTCGCTACCGTGATTTGAACCCAGCACTTTAGCCGTGAGAAGCCAGTGCTCTAACCACTCTGTAAGTCAGACGCTCACCTCATGTTAGTCACCTTTTACAACATGCCTTTGGCAGCCGTAATCCTATTCTTTCCTCATCTTCTCAGAGACCAGAAACAAAAACTCTCCCTGTCAGTCTCTCTCTATCTCTCTCCCTGTCAGTCTTTCTCTATCTCTCTTCCTGTCAGTCTCTCTCTATCTCTCTCACTGTCAGTCTCTCTCTATCTCTCTCCCTGTCAGTCTCTCTCTATCTCTCTCCCTGTCAGTCTCTCTCTATCTCTCTCCCTGTCAGTCTCTCTCTATATCTCTCCCTGTCAGTCTCTCTCTATCTCTCTCCCTGTCAGTCTCTCTCTATCTCTCTCCCTGTCAGTCTCTCTCTATCTCTCTCCCTGTCAGTCTCTCTCTATCTCTCTCCCTGTCAGTCTCTCTCTCTCTCCCTGTCAGTCTCTCTCTATCTCTCTCCCTGTCAGTCTCTCTCTATCTCTCTCCCTGTCAGTCTCTATCTCTCTCCCTGTCAGTCTCTATCTCTCTCCCTGTCAGTCTCTATCTCTCTCCCTGTCAGTCTCTCTCTATCTCTCTCCCTGTCAGTCTCTATCTCTCTCCCTGTCAGTCTCTATCTCTCTCCCTGTCAGTCTCTCTCTATCTCTCTCCCTGTCAGTCTCTCTCTCTCTCCCTGTCAGTCTCTCTCTATCTCTCTCCCTGTCAGTCTCTCTATCTCTCTCCCTGTCAGTCTCTCTCTATCTCTCTCCCTGTCAGTCTCTCTCTATCTCTCTCCCTGTCAGTCTCTCTCTATCTCTCTCCCTGTCAGTCTCTCTCTATCTCTCTCCCTGTCAGTCTCTCTCTATCTCTCTCCCTGTCAGTCTCTCTCTATCTCTCTCCCTGTCTGTCTCTCTCTATATCTCTCCCTGTCAGTCTCTCTCTATCTCTGTCCCTGTCAGTCTCTCTCTATCTCTCTCCCTGTCAGTCTCTCTCTCTATCTCTCTCCCTGTCAGTCTCTCTATCTCTCTCCCTGTCAGTCTCTCTCTATCTCTCTCCCTGTCAGTCTCTCTCTATTTCTCTCCCTGTCAGTCTCTCTCTATCTCTCTCCCTTGTAGTCTGATCTGAAAATATCTTATTCTTTCATACTTTACCGTAACATGTGCATGAAATAATAAAAATTTAGTTTTAGACTGGCAGAAATTATGAGAAGACAGCAAACCATAAGTCAGAAGAGTTCAGGACCACCACTGGTGTAAGACAAGGTGATATCCTGACACCTTATCTTTTCATACTCCTCATGGACGATGTCATCAAGGCATGTAATGGGAGAACAAGAAATAATTTAGTGGGGTACTGGAAGATGAGACAGGTCTGTATTTCAGAGCTGGCATTTGCTGATGATGTTGCCCTGATTGCTAAATCAGAGGCACATCTCCAATCCAACCTGCAAGTCTGGAAAGAAGAGCTGGAGAAGAGAGGGATGGTCATAAGCAGCTCTAAAACAAAATCCATAGTGATATTACGAGAAGAAAGAAGACATCAGATTAAGCTGGGAGAACAGGTCCTGGAGCAGGTCGACCACTTTAAATACCTCGGAGCTATTATAGACCGAAAGGGAGGCATCAAAGAAGAGTTGGCCACTCGAAAAGCAGCAGCTGGGAGACTTGTTCAGGCCATAAATCGAGGATTCCTCAGCAAGAGAGAGGTTGGTAAGAAAACGAAGATGGCTGTATACCGCTCCACCTATGTCCCAGTCTTGACATATGGATGCGAGTCATGGGCAATGACTACAACCCACAAAAGCCAGATCCAAACCTCAGAAATGAGATATCTGAGGAAGGGGGTTGAAGTAACAAGAAGAGACATGGTCCGCAACCAGACGATACGTCAAGGCCTAAAATCCCACCCCCTGCAGACCCAAGTAGAACAGTCCCAACTAAGATGGTTTGGCCATGTCTGCAGAATTGGAGAAGATCGGCTACCACGACAAGCATGGGAAACAAAGAGCCAGGGATCCAGACCTCCAGGACGACCCAGAGTCTGCTGGGAGGACAACATTAGACAATCTTTGAAGGACCGAGGACTAGAATGGAACCAGGCCAGGAGGAAGACAGCCGATAGGATAGTCTGGCGCTCTCTCTCCCAAACCTCTACACCTCACGGTAGAAGGGGAACGACTAAGTAAGTAAGTATTAGACTGAAAGAGAGAGAGAGGTAGAGAGTAAGATATGGAAATAAGCGAGAGTGAGAGCAAGGTGAAAATTATGTGAAAGTGAGAAAAAAAATGAAAGAGGGCATAAGACAGACAGGACCCATTTAGCTCGGGGGGGGGGTGGTCGGTCTGTGATGAGACAAAGAACATGACCACTGTATCCCCAGTCATGTCATATAAGGCGATTAATATGAAGTTGTGCTAGAGGCTGGCAACCTCCTCATGTAAAACAAATTGTTACAGAAACGACTGCTGCAAGAGCATGTGAATACTTGGTGCAGACTTCCTGTAAGGGGACCATCTACAGTGGTGGCTCTATGCTCCATAAGGAGCGCAAAGGAAAATGATGATGACTAATCAGAAAAGGAGCCGTGGTAGCGCAGTGGTTAGTGCACTGGCTTCCTAGCTCGGTGGTCCATGGTTCGATCCCCAGTTGAGGTGGGATTGTTTAGACCGCAAACGGCTCTGGGGTCGACCCAGCCTCATGAATTGGGTACCAGAACAACTCTGGGAAGGTTAAGGAGGCCTAGTGTGCTGATGGTCAAGAAAATACGAGCCTAAGACTGTATACCCAATATGCCTCAATAGGCGTGTAACGGGATCCTTCCTCCCCTTAAAAAAAAAAATATCAGAAAGACAGATAAAGTGTCAGTCTCTAAACAAAACAAAATAACATAGAAAATGAGTCAGTGAGAGAGATATGTGAGTAAATATGGTGAAAGAAATTGGTAAACAGAGATACAGTGAGAGAAAATTACAAGGAAGTTGACAAGGGACAAACATTATTGCCTTTTTACATTTCAGTCCCACAATAATATAATAGAGGACGCAAGAGAAGTTGTGAGAAAGACAGGAAAAGAAATGTAAGAAGGAGACAGGAAGGAAAACTGAGAGTGAGAGAGAGAGAGAGAGAGAGAGAGACAACAAAAGAAGTTGTGACGTAGAAGCAGTAAGAGCAGATAAGGGGAGGTTAAACCCCCAAAATGAAAAACACAGAATTATAAGTTAATATCTATATCTGGTCATTTATTCAAGCAAAATGACTGAAAAAAATACAAAACATTGAGGTATATACTAAAAACTTGCAATCTATGGCGGAAAAACAGTGGAAAAAAAGGCAAATTTTAGCTTTTTTGGGTATTTTGTTGCCCAAGATATCTCAAATGTGAGTACAACTTGAGTTATGAAATTTGGCTGTTTCATTTGTTAATATATGATAATGATTGTATACTAAAATAATTTTGATTGGTTTGATATCTGAGTTTTTTTTTATTTTAACATACCAATCGAAAAATAGTTGAAATTTTTAAGGGGGGTATCTTAGCTATTTCTTAACAGTTTTGTAGTTTGTTAACATATATCTTTTATTTTAATGAGCACTATGTGTACAGCACGTGGCCCAAAATTTACTGCTGTATCACTAATAGATTTTGAAAAATCATGGGCAACGTGCCCACATTTGTGTGAAAAATGAGGTTTTGAGAAAATTAAGAAAAAAAGGAGGAATTACACTTTTACACAAAATTTACTCACCTCGGTATCCCCCTGCTATGTAGGAATCATCTCTGGTATTTTCCTTTATTGATTCCATGTTCTGTGTCATACTTTGCAGCTTACTTTTCATTAAATTTTTCATTTCAGCAGACTGTATGCGTTTTTCGTCAGTTTCCGAAAAAATACATCCTTTCTCTGGTAGACATGTACTATGCGGGGGGAAGCGATTGCTCTACCCTTAGCAGACTCAGTACATGTAGGAGAGGCTTTGCTCTCAATATATTCAAGATTAGGATACCCTTATCAGATATTAACTGACAATGGTTCACAGTTCAGAGGGAAACTGATGGAGGAAGTTTTTAGGATTTTTCAAAATATTCTTGTTCACACATTTTATCATCCACAATCGATTGGACAAGTGGAAAGATATAACGGGACTCTATTTACAATTTTACGTAAGCTCGCACAGGAGGAACCAGAATCCTGTGATTCATTCTTACCTGCAGCTTTATTTGCGTATAAGGAGGTACCCTACCACTCTACTGGAATACCTCCAGCCACGTTATTATTTCGATGACCCATCAAAGGACCCCATGGTTAATAAAAATCAGCCAGTCAAAATTATTTTTACACATGAAACTATGTTTGAAAAACTTGAATTCTGTTTGCTTCAGGGAAATGAATACGGTACCGAAAATTAAAATCCATGCATTAGAAGCAATATAGCATCACAAATATACCAATTTGTATATTTTACATATATAATTAGGTAAAAATACACTTACCTGACATACTTTAAAAATTTATATAAAATCATCCACAAAGGTTTTAGTGAAAATAAACATACAGAAATGTGGGCAAATGAATGTACTTTCCAGTGCAATATGTATCTAAAATTTGATATTTTCAATGAAATTCTTCATTTTTGGGGGTTAAACCTCCCCATAAGAGAAGCTGTGAATCACAGGCAGGAGGAGAAATAATTATAAGAATTTTAAGAGATTTTTGAGGTGGAGGAAAACACACAGTTGTGATAGCCAGTAAGAGAAGTGGAGGTGGAGGCAGGAACACAAATGCTATAATAGAGACAGTAGTAGAAGTTGCAAGGCCAATAAGCAAGTGGTGTTTGAGACAGATGGTAAGAGGCATTGTGACGAGAGATGGTAAGAGTCATTGTGACGTGGAGACATCTAGATAAATAATGAGCAAAACAGAGAGGCTGTATGGTGGAATTAGATTTGTGACTGAGACAGTAAGAGAGGTTTGATGTGGAGAGGGTGTAAGGTGCAGGCAGTGTTATGATTGATACAGTCAGAGAGGGTGTAAGGTGCAGGCAGTGTTATGATTGAGACAGTAAGAGAGGGTGTAAGGTGCAGGCAGTGTCATGATTGAGACAGTAAGAGAGGGTGTAAGGTGCAGGCAGTGTTATGATTGAGACAGTAAGAGAGGGTGTAAGGTGCAGGCTGTGTTATGATTGAGACAGTCAGAGAGGGTGTAAGGTGCAGGCAGTGTTATGATTGAGACAGTAAGAGATGGTGTAAGGTGCAGGCTGTGTTATTATTGAGACAGTAAGAGAGGGTGTAAGGTGCAGGCAGTGTTATGATTGAGACAGTCAGAGAGGGTGTAAGGTGCAGGCTGTGTTATGATTGAGACAGTCAGAGAGGGTGTAAGGTGCAGGCAGTGTTATGATTGAGACAGTAAAAGAGGGTGTAAGGTGCAGGCAGTGTTATGATTGAGACAGTAAGAGAGGGTGTAAGGTGCAGGCTGTGTTATGATTGGGACAGTCAGAGAGGGTGTAAGGTGCAGGCAGTGTTATGATTGAGACAGTCAGAGAGGGTGTAAGGTGCAGGCAGTGTTATGATTGAGACAGTCAGAGAGGGTGTAAGGTGCAGGCAGTGTTATGATTGAGACAGTCAGAGAGGGTGTAAGGTTCAGGCAGTGTTATGATTGAGACAGTCAGAGAGGGTGTAAGGTGCAGGCAGTGTTATGATTGAGACAGTCAGAGAGGGTGTAAGGTGCAGGCAGTGTTATGATTGAGACAGTCAGAGAGGGTGTAAGGTGCAGGCAGTGTTATGATTGAGACAGTCAGAGAGGGTGTAAGGTGCAGGCAGTGTTATGATTGAGACAGTCAGAGAGGGTGTAAGGTGCAGGCAGTGTTATGATTGAGACAGTCAGAGAGGGTGTAAGGTGCAGGCAGTGTTATGATTGAGACAGTCAGAGAGGGTGTAAGGTGCAGGCAGTGTTATGATTGAGGCAGTCAGAGGGTGTAAGGTGCAGGCAGTGTTATGATTGAGACAGTCAGAGAGGGTGTAAGGTGCAGGCAGTGTTATAATTGAGACAGAGAGGGTGTAAGGTGCAGGCAGTGTTATGATTGAGACAGTCAGAGAGGGTGTAAGGTGCAGGCAGTGTTATGATTGAGACAGTAAGAGAGGGTGTAAGGTGCAGGCTGTGTTATGATTGAGACAGTCAGAGAGGGTGTAAGGTGCAGGCAGTGTTATGATTGAGACAGTCAGAGAGGGTGTAAGGTGCAGGCAGTGTTCTGATTGAGACAGTCAAAGAGGGTGTAAGGTGCAGGCAATGTTATGATTGAGACAGTAAGAGAGGGTGTAAGGTGCAGGCAGTGTTATTATTGAGACAGTCAAAGAGGGTGTAAGGTGCAGGCTGTGTTATGATTGAGACAGTAAGAGAGGGTGTAAGGTGCAGGCAGTGTTATGATTGAGACAGTAAGAGAGGGTGTAAGGTGCAGGCAGTGTTATGATTGAGACAGTCAGAGAGGGTGTAAGGTGCAGGCAGTGTTATGATTGAGACAGTAAGAGAGGGTGTAAGGTGCAGGCAGTGTTATGATTGAGACAGTCAGAGAGGGTGAAAGGTGCAGGCAATGTTATGATTGAGACAATAAGTGATGCTGTAAGGTGCAGGCTGTGTTATGATTGAGACAATAAGTGATGCTGTAAGGTGCAGACAATGTTATGATTGAGACAATAAGTGATGCTGTAAGGTGCAGGCAATGTTATGATTGAGACAATAAGTGAGGCTGTTTCTGACTGAGAGGGTAAGAGAGGTTTGAGGTAGTCAGGATGCTATGTGGAGGTAGTCAGGATGCTATGTGGAGGTAGTCAGGATGCTATGTGGAGGTAGTCAGGATGCTATGTGGAGGTAGTCTGGATGCTATGTGGAGGTAGTCAGGATGCTATGTGGAGGTAGTCTTATGACTCAGACAGTAAAAGAGGTTTGAGGTGGAGAGTTTGTGTAATTTGTAGGCAATATCATGGCTGAGACTGTAAAAAAAAGGGGGGGGGGGGGGGGGAAGGCAGCAAAAGAAATCATAAGAGACAGAAAATAAATATTAAGAGACTGTAGTATGTAGCAGACCGATGTATTACCAGTAAAAATTGTAATTTTCTGCAGACAAAGACAGTGGTTGGTGCTAGTGACACAGACCATAATGGTCACACAAACCAAGGCAGTTATATCAGGTAATGGCTTGTTGTAAGTTAGTTCATCATCATCATCATCATCATCATCATTTTCCTGTGTGCTCCTTGCAGAGCATAGAGCCACCACTGTAGTTGATCCTCTTACAGGAAGCCTGGACCAAGCATTCGTATGCTTTTGTAACTGTGGTTTCTGTGACAGTTTGTTTTACATGAGGTTGCATGGCATTTAAGAAAATGCGTGTTAAGTCATTCATTCATTATCTTTCAGCTCCCAACTTGCATAGGACTTCAACAAACTCATGGCATAAGCTCAAGGTCCTTCTGTGTCTTCCTCATATTCATTTCTGTCTCCAGTTCTCTTCTCTATATGTTTTTTTTGTCTACCTCTGCCTCTCTTACCCTGGGACTTTCAGAAAAAAGGACCGCGGGGCAGTTCTGTCAGCAGGTATCCTCAATGTGTGTTTAATCTATTGCCAGTATCTCATCGCTTGTTCCACAGACACTTGTTATCTGTTCCACATTGGTGATCCAGTCATACCATTTCATTCGTTCTATTCTACACAAGCACCCATTTATGAAAGTCTGCAACTTCTTGGTTGCTGTTGTCCATGTTTCAGAGCCATACAATAGGACTGACTTGACATTTGAGTTGAAGATTCTTATGTTTGTATTGGCAGAGAGTGTAGAACTTGGGGCTGTGGGAAAGCAGAACTGGAGATTAATCAACTGATGCATGACCATGCCGGGGAATTATGATACCATTGTGTATTCAGATGGGTAAATAAATATTAGACAAACATAAAGGTATGTTTTCAGGCACTCGTAAGAAATAAAGAAGTAGAACACTAGACAACAGAAAAACAACATACGTGAGTGGCTTACCCAGGATTCGTACGGAAGGTCCGGGGTTCAAATCCTGGGTAAGCCACTCACGTCTGTTGTTTTTCTGTTGTCTAGTGTTTTACTTCTTTATTTCTTACGAGTGCCTGAAAACATACCTTTATGTTTGTCTAATATTTATTTACTATTTACAGGCCTCAGGTTTCCCTTCCTTATATGTTATAAGTACTCAGATGGGTCTGTGATCCATGGTGAGAAATCAGGTTGGGGCTTTCTTGCTAAGGGTAAAGGGCAGAATAATCGCCGAACATAGCTGGGCGGGCTTACACAACAACTACTTCCAGCATGAGAATGAAAGTAGAGGCAGTTACTGCAGCCTTAAGGTGGATATCTGAAACTTTATAAACAAAGGCAATCATTGTGTCAGACTCTCAGTCCATGCTTCAAAAGGCTCAAAATGGTTGGCTACGGCATGAATGGAATACATTCATAGAAGCTTTGAGTCTGCAGGAGCTGGTGTAGATCTACTGTCCTGGTCATGCAGGGGTATGTGGTAATGAGAGAGCTGACAGAATAGCATCAAGAGCACCCATAGTGGGGACACTGGATATGAATTTTTTGTTTTTTTTTGTTCCCTAACCAGCGGCACTTGGGCTTCAGCCCTTCTGCCCAATGACATGAAACAAATTTCATGGCATTGCGAAGCTGGGGAGCCTGTGGACTTTCCTTCCCATCCGGTCAGGAGCCAGATTTCCGTGCCATCTCTGCTCCTTCCCATCCCCAGAGGGTTTGTGCTCAGGAGCCTCTCAGGCTACTCCAGACCTCGGTTGAAGGCACTCCTTCAAATGTCTTCGCCAGGACTCAAATTAATCCAGTCCAAGTCCCGGTCAAAGACACTCTTCCAAATGTACTCGTCAGGGTGCGAACCTGGATCACCCGATCGCCAGCACAATGTGGTAACCACTACGCTAGCGCGGCTCCCACGGATATGGATTAGGGAGAGATACTGAGAACAATTAATGATTGCCTCTTAGAGAATGACACTGCAATAGATGAATCATCAAGGTTAAGACTGTTGGAATTAGGCATCACACATAAGGCTAGCAGAGATGGACGTATGAGTGGATGCATCCGTCGTGTATACAACCAACGAGCTACAGGAACAGTAAGCATTCACACTCTTCGACATACTGAGGGAGACTATGCACCTATGGGTTTGCCCGGAGTGCAATGATGTCGATTCTTTTCAACAACAACAACAACAATTTTTGTTTTAGAGTTGATTTCTTTTTATTCAGGTATTACCCATCAGTTCCCCAAGGAGCATAGGCCTTCAACAATTGTATGCCAAGTCCTCCTGTTATGTGCCATCAGCTCAAGGTCTTTTCATGTCTTACATATCGTTTTTATTGATGTCCACAGTTCTTTTCTACCTCTCTTACCCTGCAGATTCCAGAGCAATGTTTTGTTTGTTTTAAAAAGGTGATGAGGAAGATGAGAGGGCGCTTAACAGCTGACCATTATTGCCTCTGCTCTCCCACCATCTTGGTCTACCCTGATCAACCTAAGATTTAGTTATAATTAGGGTATTTAATACCAACGGGCTGATCACCCGTTTGCCAGTCACTTCGATTACGGAAACAACAGCAAATGGATTGATTTGCCGTTGCCCTAAAGACGCCAATAGGCGTGATGGGAAACAATGGCAAAGAAAACCTATCTGCTGTTGCCCTAAGACGCCACTAGGCATAATGGCCACTGACTGCTTTGACGGTCGGTGGCTAAGGACGGAAGAAGAAGAAGAAGGGTATTTAATGTAATTTTATTTTTAGTTTTGTATTTAGCTAACTATTTTCTTTTGACGTTGATGGTTTTAATTTATATTAGTATTTCTTCATTTTAAGTCTTTTTTAGTGCAGAGATGGTAGCAATTTCAGAGCAAAGACTGCCTGGTAATGCTTTCAACAGATTTCCTCAATGTTTGTCCTATCTGTTGACAGCATCTTCTTCTTATCTCTTCTTTGTTGATGTTTTTGTGGGTTAAATTTTCCACAAGATGGGCTAGCCAGTCCCATGCCCAACCCTCCTTACCCATTTTTTACAACAAACAAAGTAGGTTACAGTGTTATTGTTAATCAGAATCGACGTCATTGCACTCTGGGCAAACCCATAGGTGCTCAGTCTCCCGCAGCAAATGTTGAAGGGTATGAATGCTAATTGTTCCTGTTGCGCACTGGTTGTATACACGGCGGATGCGTCCTCTCATACGTCCATCCCTGCTGGTCTTATGTTTGATGCAGAATTCCAGCAGTCTTAGCCTTGATGATTCATCGATTGCAGTGTCATTCTCTAATAGGCGAACATGAATCACAATCAGTATTTCTTCCTTATCCATGGCCAATGCACCTTTTATGGGTGCTCTTGAAGCTAGTCTGTCAACTCTTTCATTGCCATGTACCCCGGCATGACCACGACAGTAGATCCATATCAGTTCTTGAGATTCGATGCTTCTATGGAGTGTTACGAAGACCTTTATAATTGTGAAAACAAAATATGTTACAAGTGAAAATTTTAATGAAATATTCTGTTATGTTTGAAGTCATTGTGCCAGTTATGCCACATTCAGAGAAAATGTGGCCTAATGCTATCACTTTATTGGCATTTGTGAATAAATCGGTACTTTCAGTTGCATATTAAATGAATCTAAGATAATTGACATAATGTAAGCTTTATTATTATTATACAAATGTAGCAAATATGACATGTTCTAAAATACACAGATATTATTGGTAAATGTAACCTATAAAATTGACAGCAGAGAAATTGAAGTTGTATAAAATATAACCATCTAGGTTTCAACGTTTGTAAACAGATTAGAGATTGTGTTTGCATTTTTCTCAAAATCTGGTATACCAAGTGTTACCAATTTTGCCAGATAGCATCATACATAATTTTATTTAGCTTTTGTTTGTATTTATTCTCCAGGGATAATATTATTGATATGTTTTAATTTTCTGTTTTCAAAACAATTAAATGAACTTTATCCTGCTAAGTTGTTCTCCATGTAACCAGTTTCCTCCCCCCTCACTGCTCACCAGTATACATAGATAATCATTTATCAGTGCAATTTCTGGTCCCTAAATGTTGTCTGCCAATTTAGTTGATAATTTTGTCCC
Organism: Oreohelix idahoensis; assembly: GCA_024509875.1. Classification (NCBI taxonomy): domain Eukaryota; kingdom Metazoa; phylum Mollusca; class Gastropoda; order Stylommatophora; family Oreohelicidae; genus Oreohelix; species Oreohelix idahoensis. Next base: position 735,914 of record JAMPIV010005526.1, read on the forward strand.
ATGCCCTGTAATTAGAATTAGTACCTTTCTGTGGTATGGTGGCCACCTCAGTGTAAGTTGAACTCAAATAACTTGGCCTGAAGGGGCAGTCAAGAACTAGTGTGCTTTAAAGTTTTGGCAAAATTGACTGTGGAATTCATAAAATTAACTTATATACAACAAAATTGTTACTTTCATAACTGCTTCAAGTTGGCAGAATGGATAGAACTAAGAGTGAATTTAGAATATGCGGCCAAGGTGGAATAGGCTCAATATCCCAGTGCAGGTGGGGAAACAAATTATCAACAGGTGACTGACATTTGAATGTCATAACTTGAGTGGCATCCCTCCCCTTTTTAGAGTGTAAAGGAGATACTTACTTACTTACTTAATTGTTCCTCTTCTACCCTGGGGTGTAGAGGTTTGTCAGAGAGAGCGCCATACTGTCCTATTCTTTTTCTTTGATCCTTAGCCACATACTGTCAAAGCAGTCAGTGGTCATCATGCCTGGTGGCGTCTTGTAGGGCAGCAACAAATTGCTTCCACATTGTTCGGTCGGCAGCCATCCTTCGTACAGTGCCCCAACTCTGGTTCATTCTTTGCACCTCACCCTCCACAGTTCTTCGCCAAGCTGTTTTTGGTCGGCCTTTCTTTCACTTTCCTTCAGGGGTCCATAGCATAGCTGTTCTTGTAATGGCATCAGGGTCCCTTGTGAGGACGTGGCCAACCCAACTTCAGCATCTGCCACCTATGATGGTGTGCATGTCCTCTTGGTTACTCTGAATAAGTAGTTCTTGGTTGGTGATGGTATTCGGCCAAAAGATTCAGTGAATTTTCCTTAGGCAGATTGTGTGGAAGGAGGACAGTTTTGACATTTCCTTCTCTGTTACTCTCCAGCATTCCGCACCATAGAGAAAGCACAGAAAGTTGTTGAGACTAGCAAAGGCTGTTCTCGCTTTATTCATTCTGTTGTTGATGTCCTTGCTTGTTTTGCCGTCTGGTGTTACTATGCATCCTAAGTATGTAAATGTGCCTGTCTGTTCTAGCTTCTGGTTCCTTATTGTTATTGGCTCAGGATTGCCCACATTGAAAGTCATGGCCTCTATCTTCTTCGGATTGATGTTCAGACCCACCTGCTGGCTATACTTATTCAGTCTATCAGTTTTTTCTTGGATGTGTTGATGTGAATGTGCGAGTAGTGCAATTTGATCTGCATATTCCAGGTCTTCCAGTGTAGAAAATGTTGTCCGTCTAATTCCTCTTGGACTGCCCTCTGTTGTCTGGCGCATCACCCAGTCTATGACTGTCAAAAATAAAGTTGTTGATAAGGGGCATCCCTGTCGTACTCCTGTCTTCACCTCGAAAGTTAGGTTGCTCAACCTAACACTGCATGTAAAGTTAGAATAGAGGCTTTTTATAATGGAAACAATGCAGCTAGAAATTCCATAAGCCCTCAGTATTTTCCATAGGCTGTCTCTGTATGCTGTCGAAAGCCTTTTCAAAGTCAACAAAGTTAATGTACAGCTGTCTCTGCCATTCTGAGCACTGCTCTATAATGTTCCTGAGGGTGAATATATGATCTGCACATCTTCTGTTCTTTCTGAATCCCGCTTGTTCTTTCCTCAGTTTATGGTATACTGCTTTTTAAATTCTCTGGATAATTATCCTGCCTAGTATTTTACTGGGAACTGAGAGGAGAGTAATTCCTCTCCAGTTGTTGCAGTCTGCAAGGTCACCCTTCTTGGGCAATTTGACAATTATTCCTTTATTCCACTCCGTTGGTGTTGTCTCTGTTTTCCAGACTTGTGCAAATAGTGGTTCTAATAGTTCTGCTGCTAGTTCAGGGTCTGCCTTGAATAACTCAGCATTTAAATTGTCGTGACCAGGCGCTTTTCCATTCTTTAACCCTTTGATAGCTGTGATGATTTCTTCTCTTTGTGGAATGTCTGTGTTTATGTTTAGGTCACTTTCAACCTCAGGAACATTCAGCTGCATCTCTGGTGGTTCCTTATTCAGTGTTTCTCTGAAGTGCTCTGCCCATCTTGTTTCCTGCCCCTGTGCTGTGATGATGAGATTTCATTGCTTGTCTCTTGCTAACGTTATTTTGTTTGCACCTCGTTTTCCGCTGACAGTTTTAGTTATTTTATAAACTGTGCTTTGTTCATTTCTCAGTGCTGCCTCTTCTGCCTGCCTTGCAAGGTCATCCAGACATCTCCTTTTGTTGGCTCGGGTTTGACTTTTTACTTCTTTGTCCAGCTTGACTGTACTGTTCACTTCTGTTTTCTTTCTTTTCATTTCTTTTCTCATCGCTATGGTGTTTAACATTTCTGGTATTATCCAATCTTGTCTCTTTCTTTCCTGGAATCCTAAGTTTTATTCGCTGCTTTCCTTGTATATTGTTGAAATGATGTTGAATTTCTGGTCAACTTCATCAGTAGCTGTACTTTCCTGGCTTTTGGCAATTTGATATTGTCTCTTTACATCAACCACAAAAGCTTTTCTGGTGAGGGGTCCTTGAGTTTCATGATGTTATATCTTTTCTGTTTGATTGCAATTGGTCCAGCAGCTCTGAGTTTCATCTTCAGTCTTGCTATTACAAGGTGATGATCACTTCCCACATCTGCACCTCTTCTTACTTTCACGTCTTGTAATGCATGCCTCCATCTACCATTGATCATAATGTGGTCTATCTGGTTTCTGTCCCATCCATTTGGTGATTCCCACGTTAACTTGTGCACTTCTTTGTGTGGAAAAAGTGTTCCTCCAATGACCAGATTGTTAATGCTGCAGAATCTTATTAGTTTGTCCCCATTCTCGTTTACTGTTCCACTGCCGCATTTCCCCATTACTCTTTCATTATAAGTATTGTGTGTACCAACTTTCGCATTGAGATCTCCCATTACTATAATAAGATCGTACCTAGGTGCAGTTTTGATTTCCTTTTGTACCTGTTGATAGAACTCGTCCTTGATCTCTTCATCGCTGTCGTTTGTTGGTGCATAGCATTGTATAATTGTGGTGTTGGTGAATCTCCCTCTCAGTCTTGTTTTTATCAGCCTGTTGTTGATTGGTTTCCATTCCAGTAATGACCTTTCTATTCCTTTCTTCAGGATAATGGCTACGCCTTCATTGTGCTGACCATCCTCTCTACCAGAGTAAAGTATTGTTTCTCCTGTAGCTGTTTTTATTCTCCCCGTCCCGGTCCATCTGCTCTCACTTATTCCCAGGATATGTAATCTGTAGTTCCTCATCTCTGCTGTGATCTGCCTCAGCTTTCCTGCCTCATTCATGGTTCTGACGTTCCAGAATCCAATTCTAGTTTCATGTTTTGTGGTCGGGGCATCCGTTTTCATGCCAATAGCTTTCTTTTGGCTTTCACCGCTGACAGTCATACGAGCCTGAGACTCCGGATGTCCGTCCTGCATCAAAGTTTTTCCATTTGTTGCTGTTTCCGTAACTGTTCAGATTTTTTACATAGGCAGGGGTGTCGGCCCTGCGCTAAAACCCCCAACCTGGAGGACCAGGGTACCAGCTTTTGTCTGACCCCTACCCGCACAGACCTGTCCAGTTTGGTTGAACCTACCAGGAGTAAAACTCCTGCTGGCATAGCTCTGGGGGTTGTCAGGGTTCGCAAGCTGCCATACTGCTACAAGGTATAGGTACCATGATGGCAGACTATCCTATTGGCTGTCTTCTTTCTGGCCTGGTTCCAATCTAGTTCTCGGTCCTTCAGAGATTGTCTAATGTTGTCCTCCCATCAAACTCTGGGTTGTCCTGGAGGTCTGGATCCCTGGCTCCTGGTTTCCCATATTTGTCATGGTAACTGATCTTCCTAAGGAGATAAAGGGGCTGAAACACTTGTCTGGGGGGAGGGGGGGGGGGGGGGGATAATTCTGATCAGATTACCTCATGTTGTAAATACTTTGTCTAGAGTTTCATATTATCTCTGTTCTCCTGTTTCTTGTTATTATTTCTTTCCAGTAATTTTACCCTTTATGACAGTGTCTTCTAACTTCTTTCTTCCTAGAATATTCCTATTTAAAGTGGTTTGCCCCTTCCTGGTCTGTGTGCTGGTTTTCCATTGTTCATTGGCTATTTCAGGACATTTTCTTTCATCTTTGTTGTTTATCATGGAGTTCTTGACATTCAGGTTTACATATACAAATAATTTCTAAGAAAGAGCAAAGAACAAATTTCTTGCAACTAGAACAGCCTCAGGAAACATTTTTAAAACTTGTTAAATGCATTGATCCAAATAAAACACTTGAGATGTAGGCACTACATCAGTTAAAATATTAACCAAATCACAAGGTCTTTTATTTTTGGACAGGTGCCCTAATATAACCAACAGACTCTGTGTCTAGGTTGAGCGGAGTGGGCTTCACCAAAATGAGGCAAAATTTTATTTAACAAAAAAGAAAGTGCTGAGCATGATTACAGATGTTTGAATGAAAACGTGAATATTTGATGCAACAGCAATTTTTTGCCATCATGAGTCTCATTGCTATGCCTCTAAATTTAACAGAAAGATGTCTGGGAGTAGATAGCTGTTTCTTCTGGGTTTATGTTTTGATTTCTGATATGTTTATTCAGACCAAATGTTGTGCTACTTCCATACAGAAGGTTGCCTGTAGTGGATCTCCCAACTTGGTATCTCTTGCCTTGATATTAGTAGCAGCTGTTGAATGCTAACCAAAAAAAAGCAGCTGGGAAGACATTACCACATATCAGAAGCAGAAGATAGGATGTTAACATCTGTATTCTGAGCTCAGCAGATTACTTTATTTTCACATTTGATTTTAGCCTTTTCATTTATGTCATGTCTTTTCCTTATATTTTTGTTTTCATCCCTTTTCTTGTTATGACTTTTAATAACTTGTGCTGTTTAATGTATCAAGAGATTATTTTAACAGTGTGATTTTGGTCACTTTTATTATTTCTTTTTTGTTTTTAGTTGTAGTTCTGCTTGTTTGTTACTTACTCCATAAAATTTATGCCTATCATTGGTATATCTACATTTTGCCACCATCATCACTTCTGTTTGAACTCCTGATGTTGCATGAAACCACCAGTACTGCTGGTTTTTACAGGAAGCTTGCATCAAAGAATTCATGTGCTGTTGTGGTGGTGGTTTTTTTTAATCAATTTGTTTTACACGATGAATAGTGTAAGTAAATAAATTAAGGGGCTGCTGTAAAACTGGTAAGGAATATAAGTATATAAACCAATAAAACAGTATTGAATCAGTTCTACAAATTAACGGTTCACGTGAAACAAGGGACGTTTTGGGTTTTACCCTTCATCAGCCACTGTTACAAACAGGTGACAAGGACAAGAATTACATATAGATACTACAAAAACATACGATGATGAGAAACATACAGAAAATGAGCGATACAAGCAGATGGAAAAAATAAACAACCACAGTGATGAGCGAAAAATGAACAATAATAATACAAGAAAATCGTAATACCTGAAAGAAATACCGAAACAAGAAAGTAAATAATCAACGAAACGAAAAAAAGAATGAACAAAACTATCGAACACGCAAAAGGTGACTTAGCTAGATCGGAAAATGCTTGGAATAAACCACTGAGGCACTTAATCAAAGAAATCCCGTATCAAAGGAAATGACGTATTTTCCAGCCTTTAGTCGCCAATCTGCCTTCTTATTTGAAGGACACTACTCATAAGTTATCAAGAAGAACAACGTGGCATGCCCCAAAAACTGAGATACATGGCCAAATTGATTTTATTCTTGTATCCAAAAGATTCAAGTCCAGCATTAATAAAGCCAAGACTAGGACTTTTCCTGGCGCCGACATTGGTAGTGATCACGACATGGTATTGATGACGCTCAAGCTTAAACTCAAAAAGAACTATAATCAAAACAGATGTTCTCAGTTAAGATTCAATTTAGACAAACTGAAAGATCCAGAAATCGCGGGAATCTTTGAGGCAACTGTTGGAGGAAAATTCGCAGCTCTCAACTTTTTGGAGGATGATATCAACTCAATCACAGAGAACATGAAAGACGTGCTCATCGAATCAGCAACAGAAATACTTGGTAAAAGAAAGAAAATAAACAAAACATGGGTTACAGATGACATTCTGAAGTTATGTGATACACGGCGGGAAATGAAAAAGATTAAGAAAGAGGTTCCTGAAGCAGCATGGCAATACAATATGGTGAATAAAAATATTAGAAAGAAAATGAAACAGGCCAAAGAAAAATGGGTAGCTGATCAATGTGAGTCCATTAATACGGGGCAAATAAAAGGTAACAGCAAGGCAGCTTTTGACACATTAAGAAGACTATCAAAACCCCAACAGCCCAGGGTAACTGTCATAGAAGATAGCAATGGGGCTCTGCTCAATGAAAAAACAGCTGTAATGAGAAGGTGGACAGAATATTGTAAAGAATTATATAACTGTAAACTTGACACTGACTTAGGCATATTAAACAACATTAAGTGCGAAAACAGGGAACTCGGAAATGCAGCAATACTACGGGAAGAAGTGGAAGAGGCTATATGTTCGATGAAAGGAGGGAAGTCACCGGGTGTGGATAATATACCAGCAGAGCTCTTGAAATATGGAGGACCAGATATAGTAAAAATCATGACAACAATTTGCCAGAAGATATGGAGTACAAAAAAATGGCCAAAAGAATGGACGCAGTCATTAGTAATACCGCTTCCAAAGAAAGGAAATCTAAAAATGTGCAAGAACTACAGAACCATTAGCCTTATTAGTCATCCAAGTAAGGTGATGTTAAGGATACTTTTGAACAGAATAAAACAGAAATCAGAAGAAATCTTGTCAGAGGAACAGGCTGGCTTTAGACCAAAAAGAAGTACCTCAGAACAAATCTTCAATATTAGATTACTGATCGAAAAACATCTCCAGCATCAACATGATTTATACCATAACTTCATCGATTTCACAAAAGCCTTCGATCGAGTCTGGCATGAAGGCTTATGGCAATTCAATTTTGATACCAACATCATAGATATCATTGAAGCACTATACAAGGACGCAAGCAGTGCTGTTTTTGCAAGCAACGACATTGGAGAATTTTTCAAAACAACTGTAGGAGTTCGCCAGGGATGTATCCTGTCACCAGTGCTCTTTTAATATATATCTAGAACATATTATGCAGGAGGCTCTCTACGATTATAAATCAACCATATCGATTGGAGGCCGACCTCTGTGTAATCTACGTTTTGCTGATGATATTGATCTGATAGCTGGAACAGAATCAGAACTTCAAGACCTTACCTCTAGACTGGAGAAAGTAACAAGAACGTATGGGATGGAAATTAATATAGAAAAAAGCAAGATATTGGTGAATAGCCATAAGAAACATGTTCTGACCAACATTACGTTAAATGGGCAAACGTTAGAAGAAGTTAACACCTTTAAATATCTCGGGTCCACTATATGTAGTGATGGAAGATCAAGTAAAGAAATCAAGACAAGACTTGAGATGGCCTCAGCTGCCATGACAAGGTTGAATGTGATCTGGAAAAGTAACATCAGTTTTCCTGTGAAGATCAAATTATACAAATCACTTGTATTATCTATTCTCTTGTATGGGTGTGAGGGCTGGACACTCACTGCAGATACGGGAGCGAAGGATTCAGGCTTTCGAGCATAAATGTTATAGAAGAATTTTGCGCATTTGCTATAAAGAGCACAAAACAAATGTCTATGTTAGAGAGAAGATAAACACCTATGCAGGCCACCAAGAACCACTTTTGTTAATAGTGAAACGTCGAAAGCTTGCCTGGTTTGGGCATGTAACTCGTCATTACTCCCTTTCGAAAACGATCCTCCAGGGAACAGTCGAAGGTAAATGGAGAAGAGGAAGGCAAAGAAAATCCTGGGCTGATAACATCAAAGAATGGGCAGGACGCGGTTTTTCCACACTTGTACGCATTGCTGAGAATAGAGAGCAGTGGAGGACCCTGTCTGCTGATGCTTCCACCATGGCACCCCTACGACCCATGACGGGTTATGGGTTGAGATGAGATGATGACTCATGCTATCACTACCTTTGATTTGATCAGATTCATGCCTGGCCGTACTTACCGTCTTTTTCTCCTAGATGTTTGTTCCCTTTATACTTCTATTCCACATGCTGATGGTCTCAAGGCACTCCAATTTTTTCTCGACCAGCATACTGATCTTACTATAAGTACAGGTCCGCTTCTTCGCCTTGCTGAGTTGGTTCTTAATCTCAACTCTTTTGAGTTTAATGGCCAATTCTTCAACCAAATCAGTGGCGTCGCTATGGGTACTAAGATGGGCCCTAGTTATGCTTGCCTATTTATGGGCCACTTTGAATATTTGGTCTTTCAAAGTTACGATGGACCGATACCTGAATTCTACCGCCGCTATATTGATGATGGTATTGGCATTACAGACATGTCTGAGGTAGACCTCCGTCGATTTATTGACTATGTTGGTAATTTCAATCCTGCCATCAAATTCACTTCTGAAATTTCTACAACTTCAGTGAACTTCCTTGACTATTAGCCATACTGGTCTTATAACGTCTGTCTATTATAAGGCTACTGACGCTCACGGTTTCCTTCTTTATACTTCATCGCATCCTTTTAGTTGTAAAAATTCCATTCCCTTTTCTCAACTTCTTCGCTTGTGTCAGTTATGTCACGATGACGATGATTTCCATCAGCGAGCTCAAGAGATGCTCGAGTTCTTTCGCCGACGTCTTTATCCAGAACATGTTTTATCTGATGCTCTTAATCGTATCACACGCGTCACTCGTCAGATGGCACTCACTACTAAACCTTCTGTCCAATCTGACAGACTCAAACTGGTTCTAACTTTCCATCCTCAATGTCTGGCGGTGAAGAGAATTCTGTTTCGACATCTGCCTATTCTCCACTCTGATCCTGACACAAGAGAGTTGTTTCATGACACACCTTTGGTGGCATATCGTAGGGATAGGAATTTTAGGGATATTCTTGTACACAGTCGCTTGAGACATATTGGCCCTTCATACTTTGGTCTCACGGTGAGAGGCAGTCACTTCCTCTTTTTGAGGATGGCCTGGATCCTATTTGGTTCCCCCACTCCAGTTCAGCTCATGTATGGCTCCTCGAGTCTGCTTGTGTACGGCAGCGCCACCCCCCCGGGCAACGGCTTTGACTGGCCGGCAGAACTACATGAGCAAATTGAAAAAGGGAGGTCCCCCTTAAACAGTACACACAACTGCTGGCCGAACGGGCGGATGATCAATAATATTTTGATAACGGCTTCTAGGGCAGGAGTTGGAAAGGCCTGGTATCGGGCTGAGGGCGCACAATGGACTGTAATGGTAAGCGGCCAGAACCATCCAGAAAGCAATGGCAAACTACTGGATGTACAATGCCAAGAAATCCATAATGGCTAATCTGCAGGTCGACTTGCCCAGAATCGTGATGCGTTCAGAGCAGCTGTAATGGAGACAACGTTCTGGAAAGAATACGTCACATGATGATGATGATACTTTGGTACTAAACCGTGCCAACGCCGTATATGTAAGAGCTGTCCGTTTGTACTCCAAACTCAGACAGTCACTTTTCCGAAAGGAAAATTTGTCATTAGAGAGTCGTTCACGTGCGAATCTAGAAACCTGATTTATGCTATCATCTGCAAGAGGTGTGGCATTACCTATATTGGTGAAACTGGCAGACTGGTTTCGTGAGCACTTAAATGACATCTATCACGACAAACTTTTACCGGTGGCCCTTCATTTAAATAGGCCTAACCATTCAGGTAATTCCGATATTCATGTTACTGCCCTCCTTTCATGTGTCGGTGATGACCGGACTCGCTTTTCATTGGAGAATCGTCTTATTTTTCAAATGGGCTGTTTAACTCCAAAAGGGCTTAATATCCAACATCATTTTGCATAAATTCTGGTGGTTTTTCTCTCTTTTTCATTCTTCGTTATTCGTTGTTTTTTCCCGCTCTGTCTTCTTATGTGTTTATTTTGGTTCGTTTCGTATCTTATTGTCGCGATCTTATACGTCATTTCCTTTGATATGGGGTTTCTTTGATTAAGTGCCTCAGTGGTTTATTCCAAGCATTTTCCGATCTAGCTAAGTCACCTTTTGCGTGTTCGATAGTTTTGTTCATTCTTTTTTTCGTTTCGTTGATTATTTACTTTCTTGTTTCGGTATTTCTTTCAGGTAATACGATTTTCTTATATTATTATTGTTCATTTTTCGCTCATCACTGTGGTTGTTTATTTTTTCCATCTGCTTGTATCGCTCATTTTCTGTATGTTTCTCATCATCGTATGTTTTTGTAGTATCTATATGTAATTCTTGTCCTTGTCACCTGTTTGTAACAGTGGCTGATGAAGGGTAAAACCCGAAACGTCCCTTGTTTCACGTGAACCGTTAATTTGTAGAACTGATTCAATACTGTTTTATTGGTTTATATATTTACACGATGAAGCTTCTAGTAGGTACCACAAACTAAAGTGATTTTTGTTTGCACAGAAACACCAGAGAAAACAATGCTGGTTGGAAGCCCTTGGGAAACCATGAAATTTGGTACTTTATTTTTTAAAATAGGACAACAAAAAAAAAGTTATGGCATATTTAAAAGTGTGGGGACAGAATATTTTTGCAAAATTGAAAAAGTTACATCACACCAACTTCAGAGCACTGCCATCTTCTTAAATATAATCTTACAACCTTCTCTGACAAACAGCATACAGTCTGCAATATACTGATCACACAAAGAAAACTATAGGGCTATATCATGAATAATTACCAATATATTTGAGACCGAAAATTGCAAATCTGCAAAACACATTACCGAAAAATATAGTTTTTTGCATGAAAGTCAATATTCACAACATCATATTTCAAAAAGTATAAAAGGTACAAGCTTTAAATTTGTACATGTTAAGCTGCATACTACACAGATAGATCCCAATTTTTTTTCAGAGGATTTGAACATCTGTTTGTTCTTGTATAATTTTTTAAAAAGTGTCCAGAGGCCAAGGGGAAGAAAAAAATGTGGAAATGAAGAAACATTTTTTGTTGTTGAAGATACTGTCCATATTTCATTAAAAAAATCATTTGTAGGCAATAATTAACAACATCTAAATACTATTTTTCGTTAAAACTACTGGTTACTAGCATTTGGTTATCTCTTTCAATGTCCCTTTCTCTGATTGTAAAAATAATATATCTTTTTCCAGAACTTTATTTCTATCATTAAGATACTTATTTTGTTTCCTTAAATAATAATTCCTTTTGTATATTTTTGAATCTTTAACATTTGAAAGTTGAATTATTAGTTCTTTATTTTTTGTTTTAATGTCTTTAATTTCCTTTTGAAACTCTTTTGTAGCACTAGCACTTTCAGTTTTTTTTGGGCGACATTAGACTGTCTCTCTCTTCTTTGAGGACACTGATCTGCACTGCTTGCATCTCAGTCACCTCTTGAGCTTTCTCGAGGTTTTGCTTTAATTTGGAAAGACCACTCTGGACACTTTCACATTTGCCACTACAGGTACAGGATGTTTCTTTGTTTTCCTGTTCTCTTGGTAGCACAGTCATCGCTTCAAAAGCTGGTTGACTCAAAAAGTCTTCGATATTGATGTTTTTCCTTTTCATACCCTTAATTCTTTTACAAGAGCTTAACACTTTTTGTCTTAGCGCTCTTATCTGTGCATTGGTAAATGGTCTCTGTGCATTGGTAAATGGTCTATTCAAGAGTCTTTGCACCCAGGAACATAGAAATGTATTTGTAAGGCCCTCCCTCCTTCTGAAAATGTCAAGTGCTGCCAATATGGAATCACAAAGTCAAGGGGTGGTTCGTAGTCAGCAGGACTGGACAAAAGGTTTTTCCTAGTCAAGTTGATTGATGAGAGTAGCTCAGGAAGCTCGTTAAAATCTACATCGTTTGCTAAATACTGTTGCAGCTCATGATCATTGCCGCCAGTTAGAAAATGCTGCGCAGTTTGCAGGACTTTCAGCACTCGGTGCTTCAGCCTTCCTTTAGTGACAGGTTGCGCAGGAAAAAGCTTGAGGAACCATGCAGTCACCTGATGGATGGATAGATGATGAGTTTGAACATTAGTCTATCTGGGTTCAAAGGTTTGAACATGTGGACATAGGAAAAATAATTAATTCATTCATGTTTCCTAATCATCTTATAAACTTATTCACACTTATTGTGTTCTTCTTCCTCACTCTTGCATTCTCTACTTTTCAACTTTTATTCTATCTGCTCCTCCCTCTTCTCCATTTCACGTGCAATTTTCATCTGTTTTCTGTTTGTAGTAGTGTTAGTTTGTGGTCTGTCTGAGTGTCTGTCGCTTTATAAAAAAAACAAAAAACAACACTACAAGCAGTCTACCTCAAGCCATGTTGCATTCCCATCCTCCTTCAGATAATAGAGTTGAGCAAGGACCTTGTTTGTCAGTTTGATAGCTGGCACCTTTGGACGGCGGCCCTTCCCAGTCATTAAAAAATGGTTTTTCATATTATCGTAGTACGAGTCATTGTTAAAGTATAGATATATATTGAGAGTTCCTTCCAACTTGTAATGACTGACCTACCACTGATACTGTCCAATTCGTAATACTGGTACAGTCCCGATTGTTGATATTACTTCGCTAACTGTTATTGTCCAACTGTTGTTGTTCCGAGCTATGTATAATAGAATAAGCCACGCCCACACAGGGCTATTTATCATAAAGGTATATGTGCTACCGTTCTCTTGTCACGATGTGTAGAATGTTGCAAGTGGGTGCGTGTTAGGGTAGACACTCACGCCACAGGCACGTACATAAGAATCATGGAATGTGGTAAACGCCTGGTGACATTTAATGACGATTTATTAAGTCACGACATAATCACGTTTACATTCATGTACAGTTTAGATCACAGCACGAACACATTGAACAATAATCTCAGCGCTGGAATGACTGCACCCAGCAGTTAACAATAATATCATGGCCTAAAGTCCTCACGACTCACTTCTGCGCTATAAGACTGCACACAGCAGTTAACATAAATTATGACCTAAAGTCCTCACGACTCAACTCTGCGCTATAAGACTGCACACAGCAGTTAACATAATATCATGGCCTAAAGTCCTCACGACTCAACTCTGCGCTATAAGACTGCACACAGCAGTTAACATAAATTATGGCCTAAAGTCCTCACGACTCACTTCTGCGCTATAAGACTGCACACAGCAGTTAACATAAATTATGGCCTAAAGTCCTCACGACTCACTTCTGCGCTATAAAACTGCACACAGCAGTTAACATAATATCATGGCCTAAAGTCCTCACGACTCAACTCTGCGCTATAAGACTGCACACAGCAGTTAACATAAATTATGGCCTAAAGTCCTCATGACTCACCTCTGCGCTATAAGACTGCACACAGCAGTTAACATAAATTATGGCCTAAAGTCCTCATGACTCACCGCTGCGCTATAATGATATAATGAATCCTACTAGCAATTTCTTACAAGACTGCACACCCGGCAGTTTGCAATAATCTCGCCTTCACTCATCTCAGCGCGACTATATGACAATATAAGTTAATGGATCCTTTCATCTCAAAATACTTACAATACTGCACACCCGGCAGTTTGCAGTAACCTCACCTATCATCATGTCTTCACATCTCAAAATTAGCCTCTCTCAGGAAATAATGGCCTACACAAATAATGGCCTCTTATCTTTAGCACTGCGCAGGCATACTATCGAAAAACACACAGTGGGGCCGACTACTTCGGTCGAAGCCCAAAAACAGACTGCCCCCGGGAACACACATCTCCCGCCCAAAACAGTCACGAGACTTCGCTGTTCAAAAACACGGCTCAGTCTCCATACATACACGGGGCTCAACATGAGTCTGAACTATTTAAAGTGCATTTTATGAAAGCTGTTTATACATATTTCTTTTCGAGGTAAGACTATCAACTAGTGCCTGCTAGTCCGGACATTTCAGTACACCATCACCTACTTTAGTTATGGTATTTTCCGGTCTCCTAGCCTTGACTCAGTATGTCGGCCATTGGCATTGGGCCTTGCAATACCCTTCGCTTTTGAGATCATAATTCACCCTATTATGTTGCAAAATAAACCTTCATTCAATTATCAATTGATCAAAACATGCATTTTTTATTCATATTGGTAACTTTCTTAGCTTTTCAAGCTCGTGAAAAAATTAGATTGATGTGCGAATGTCTGAAGTGGTGATAACACATTCAATCCACGCTGATACCCCAACAGTGTGATTGTGTTAAATTGCTAAATAATATTTGAACTATTGTAAATTTTACATTTGAAGTTCAAAACATTGTTAATAAGTGATATACTTACGTATAGTCATCCTAAAATCAGAAGATGTGATGAAGTTTGAACACAAGCCAATATAAGTGGCGTCCTGATCTTGATCGACATCGGGAGTTATCACGGTTGATGGAACAGCTTCGCTCTCCATCCTTCGCTAAAATTCTTGGCTGAGCTTGAGTGTTACTGAACTTACTCAAAGTCAATTCTCTCGACCGCCAAATATCAAAAGTCTTTCAAATTTCACACGAATAAAGAAAAATGGCTCCCGAATCTTCTCATACCTTGCAAAGAATTATAACACCATTTAAAAGTAAAATTTGGTAAAATTTCAACTTTCACTTCGAGATATCGACGTCTTCCACTTTGTTTTCTACAGTTTGCAATATATGAAACTAAAGCTACACTTTTCCCCCTACATGTTGTGAAAACAGTATGCAAATTAGTGGTATGGCGATGGAAAGATCCCTGTGTGAATGAAGCGGGGTGAGACAAAAACGTTCAGAGTTCGCAGCGCGCCAGGGCAATCTCCACGTAACGTTGCTGTTTGTTTTTATTAGTAAAAAAATACTTCAATAGCTTTTATTTTTGGGAATTTATACATTTCAGAAGAGAAGAAGATAAAGAGTATCATGATTTAAATTTTATTGCAATCCGCTTAATAGCAAAGGGACAGTGACGACTTAAACTTGACGAATTTCCCTCAGTTTTCTCCACTTTCGTCCGTTTTCAACAGCACGAAGCGGGCACTTTGTGGTACCTACTTCTAGTCCCTTGCACATTCTCATGTTAGTTGCCTGTGACAACATTCCTGAGAGAAAAGCAGTCTTCATCTACATTTAAATTTAGCAGTCATGTGACTGCACCAGCAAAATTATTGCAGTTTTCATGAAACAAGAACTACAACAAATATATTAATGTGACTTGATATCTTTGACTTCCAGGTTTTGCCTTGATGCTGCTGAATTGGCCAGAAGAGCTAAACGTTTACACCACCTGACCCATGACATCTGCCTGTACCCAATTGTGAAAATGAGCACTGCATACCTAGGGGAAACACTGGCTGGTGATGAACTGTCAACTTCACTGTGGGAAGATGATCTTTCTCCCAGCATTCTTCACTTTGTGATTATGCGTGGGAAAACCTTATCTTTTGTGTCAACAATCACGTTCAAGGATAGACCTTGTTCAAAACTGTGATGGCTTAAACATCAGTTTTGATTCTCAATCAGTTTTTAAAAAAATTCAGTAATCTTTCAAATAATGAATTCATTAAGTTAGTTTTCTTATAGTTATAATAATAGGAAACTCTGTACACAGCATTACAACAGGAGGTGATCTGATAATGAGAAGTGGTTTTATAAGAAGCCATAATAATTAATAGAAGTGTAAGGAAGTGAATAGCTTTTACATATGCCTATAAAGATGGACTTTATTTGAACAAATATTTGGCCAGAAAATATGAACAAAAGAATATTTAAAAACTCTGCTATCTGGCCTGTTACTGTAAGGAGAGCTCAGCTGGCATTTACCATTTAGTATGATGCTTTAAACCATTAGTGGCCAGCCTATTTTTGCAGATTAACCAAACTGTGGTGAATAAGAAGCGAAATTTGTCACAACATGCAAAAATTGAGAAAATTAGGGTGCTGAGTTGAAAACTTACAAAAAATAAAACAGCGTTTGAACAAATTTATTCAAAACATGTACATTATGACTAGATACTCAGTTACAACTACCGTATGTGCAAATCATGAAATGAATGTTTCAGAAGGAAAAAAAAAAAGGAAAAAGAAAATTTCATGTTAAATTTGACAATCACTTCGACTAACAAGTTGCAGAATGTTTGAGCCTAAATACGGCAAACTCAAATTTGCCACACTTTCATGGTCAGTTTACATGTATAATGCTGATTTTTAGTAATAATTGACATTTCCAAAATCAAGACTCATGACATTTCAGTAGCAGACTCATGACTTTAAGGATATCTCCAAAGAAAAAAGCAAGACTCATGGCTTACTGTGACATTTCTGGTAACAAGACTCATGACTTACTGTAACATTTCTGGTAGCAAGACTTATGACTTACTATGACATTTCAAGTAGCAAGACTTATGACTTACTGTGACATTTATGGTAGCAAGACATGACTTACTGTGACATTTCCAGTAGCAAGGCTAATGACTTATTGTGACATTTCAAGTAGCATGACTTACTGTGACAATACAAGTAGCAAGACTCATGACTTATTGTGACATTTCAAGTAGCAAGACTCATGACTTATTGTGACATTTCCAGTAGCAAGGCTATGACTTATTGTGACATTTCAAGTAGCAAGACTCATGACTTACTGTGACATTTCAAGTAGCATGACTTACTGTGACAATACAAGTAGCAAGACTCATGACTTATTGTGACATTTCAAGTAGCAAGACTCATGACTTACTGTGACATTTCTGGTAGCAAGACTTATGACTTACTGTGACATTTCTGGAAGCAAGACTCATGACTTACTGTGACATTTCCAGTAGCAAGGCTCATGACTTATTGTGACATTTCAAGTAGCAAGACTCATGACTTACTGTGACATTTCTGGTAGCAAAACCCATGACTTACTATGACATTTCAAGTAGCAAGACTCATTGTGATATTTCCAGTAGCAAGGCTCATGACTTATTGTGACATGTCCAGTAGCAAGACTCATGACTTACTGTGACATTTCATGTAGCAAGGCTCATGACTCATTGTGACATTTCCAGTAGCAAGGCTCATGACTTATTGTGACATTTCCAGTATCAAGGCTCATGACTTATTGTGACATTTCAAGTAGCAAGACTCATGACTTACTGTGACATTTCAAGTAGAAGACTCATGACTTACTGTGACATTTTCAGTAGCAAGGTTCATGAGTTATATGTGACATTTCAAGTGGCAAGACTCATGACTTACTGTGACATTTCAAGTAGCAAGACTCATGACTTACTGTGACATCTCAAGTAGCAAGACTCATGACTTACTGTGACATTTCAAGTAGCATGACTTACTGTGATAATACAAGTAGCAAGACTCATGACTTATTGTGACATTTCAAGTAGCAAGAATGACTTACTGTGATGTTTTAAGTAGCAAGACTCATGACAGCCCCCTAAAGTCTGTGCCAGAACAAACCCCTTGGAGAGAGGAGCCTTGACTACCAGTACACATCCAGACAAAAGTGAAAGGTATATTCGACAGGGATGAACAGAACAGCATGCAACGTAGGACAGTCACTCTCAGTTTCCTGGATGATGAATACCCACAGGACCTCTGGGTCCAAGTATACACGGATGGGTCAGCACAGAATGCAGTAAAGAATGGAGGAGCAGGAGTGTACATAGAATACCCAAACAACATTAGGGATATGGTCAGAGCACCAATGGGGAAATTCTGTAACAACTATGATTCAGAAGTCCAGGCAATCAAGGTGGCAACTGAGAAACTATTGAACACCAATCTCGGTCCACAGCCTGTAGTATTCCTGACAGATGCAAGATCAGCACTCCAAGAACTTCAGTCCAGAAAATTGCCAGGTATACAAGCCCTACTTTCTGAACTGTGCAACCAGCGCAGGGTCGCCATGCAGTGGATACCATCTCATTGTGGAATACCAGGAAACGAGAGAGCAGACGGACTGGCTAAAGAAGGTGATGCAGACGAGCAACCGGATGTACCAATTACGTACCATCAGAAGAAAAAGATGATCAAATCTATCAGACAGCCACCAACACCAACGCAGGATGACTACCAAGCTATGAACAGATCAGAACAAATAGTCATTCTGCGCCTCAGAACAGGACACAACCGCCTCCACAGCCACATGTATACAAAATTCAAGATTGGCAATTCAGCCATGTGTACATGTGGACAGGCACTCCAGACTGTGGAGCACGTACTTCAAGATTGCCCCGAATATGATATATTGAGGCAAACCCACTGGCCCAGAGAAACAACACTGGAAGCAAAACTATACGGACCTCTGTATGAACTACAAAAGACAGTGAAGTTTATACAAGAAACAACATTGCAGATATAGACAATATATTTCAAGCGAACGAAAGAAGAAGAAGTGGCAAGACTCATGATTTACTGTGACATTTCAAGTAGCAAGACTCATGACTTACTGTGACATTTCAAGTAGCAAGACTCATGACTTACTGTGACATTTCAAGTAGCAAGACTCATGACTTACTGTGACATTTCAAGTAGCAAGACTCATGACTTACTGTGACATTTCAAGTAGCATGACTTACTGTGATAATACAAGTAGCAAGACTCATGACTTACTGTGATGTTTTAAGTAGCAAGACTCATGACTTATTGTGACATTTCTAGAAGCAAGGCTCATGACTTATTGTGACATTTCAAGTAGTAAGACTCATGACTTACTGTGACATTTCAAGTAGCAAGACTCATGACTTATTGTGACATTTCCAGTAGCAAGGCTTATGACTTATTGTGACATTTCAAGTAGCAAGACTCATGACTTACCACATGTGGCATTTCAAGTAGTAAGACTCATGACTTACTGTGACATTTCAAGTAGCAAGACTCATTGTGACATTTCCAGTAGCAAGGCTCATGACTTGATGTGATATTTCCAGTAGCAAGACTCATGACTTACTGTGACATTTGCAGTAGCAAGCCTCGTGACTTGATGTGATATTTGCACTAGCAAACCTTATGACTTACTGAAGTTTGAAGCAATAGCATGACAAGGTATGACATTTCCAGCAGGAAGACTCCTAACTAGCTTTGACATTTCCAATAGCAAGACTCGTGACAATCCCATATTGTCTTTCTGGACTCATGACTCACTTTAATGTTATGTTTTGATGATTTTAAAAGCAAGATTCATGTCTCAATTAGCCCTTATGCTATAGTTAACTAGTCACTTCAACATTCACCTCCTCTGCTATAGTTAAGGAATTCATTTTTGTTATAATTTTGTAATACAGGTACATATCCTTGAATCTGAACACCCGAAAACCAAAATATTCTGAAAATTGAAAGTCTTTTGGCCGACATTTGAGCGATTTTTGAACACATTTTGGGAGATTTTCAAACACGTTGGGTGATTTTGGGTAACATCTGGAAACCGAAAAAAAAATCATATTTCCGAATCACAGCTGTCCTTGAGCATTGTGAATTCAAGGATACGGACCTGTAATACTGTGACTTATCTTATAGTTGACAGTTTAAGCCCCCGTGTAGTCCTAGGTTTAAGCCCCTGTGTTGTCCTAGATTTAAGCCCCTGTGTTGCCCTAGGTTTAAGCCCCCGTGCAGTCCTAGGTTTAAGCCCCCCGTGTTGTCCTAGGTTTAAGCCCCAGTGTTGTCCTAGGTCTAAGCCCCTGTGTTGTCCTAGGTTTAAGCCCCCATGTTGTCCTAGGTCTAAGTTGCCGTGTTGTCCTGGGTTTAAGCCCCCCGTGTTGTCCTAGGTTTAAGCCCCCGTGTTGTCCTAGGTTTAAGCCCCCATGTTGTCCTAGGTTTAAGCCCCCGTGTTGTCCTAGGTTTAAGCCCCCGTGTTGTCCTAGGTTTAAGCCCCTGTGTTGTCCTAGGTTTAAGCCCCCGTGTTGTCCTAGGTTTAAGCCCCCATGTTGTCCTAGGTTTAAGTCCCCATGTTGTCCTAGGTTTAAGCCCCATGTTGTCCTGGGGGTCTGTGAAACAACACTGACAGAATAGAATAACTGCTTCGTTAGGCATGTTGTTGTTGTTGTTGTTGTTGTTGTTGTTGTAAAAGGCTGACTAATATGAGGATGTGCATGAAGCTGGCAATCTCATCAGGTAAAACAAGTAGCAGTAGACGACCACCACTACAGGAGCGTGTCAATGATTGGTGCAGGCTTCTTGGCAAGGGGACCAGCTGTAGTGGTGGCTCTATCCTCTGTTAATTAACAGAGTGCACAAGAAAATGATTATTTTTGGAAGGGGGAGGGCACACACAAATACATTTACACAATATCACAGTTTTGATTTGCTATATTTGGACTGAGTGGAGATGCTATAGAAGATGCTATATTTGGAGATTGGAAATCAGATTTTGTTGTCTTGAATTTGCTACACTGTATACCCTAATTATAACCCATTGTTAAAGTTGGTTTATCCAATGATTAACTTCTCTTTGATTGTCATTGTTCCAGTTAATTATTCTGCGAGAAGTACTTATTTTTGTGCATTGAATCTTGAGCTATCATGCTCTTATTATAATTTGCGAATGGTGAGAATAAACTTGAATTCAACTTGATGACGCCATTTTGTTAGAGTCCATACTTGTTCCACATTTATTTTATGAACACATCTTCAAGACATCATGGCATAAAATATAATACATTCAATCCGTGCAGTCCATTACAATTCTGTGCAGTCTCCTGGATTAATTCATGTATCGTCAAAATGTTTGACTATTTACACGCGATGCCGTGGGACGGTCATCCGGTAGCGAATAGTTATAGTTTTGGTGATATAATAATTCTGATAATTATAATCACAATACTCCCTTCTATTCCTGATTCAGGGAAAAATGATACATCACATAAGCTGCTCCATTACTACATTCATTAATAATATGGCCGACCCTATGGCCTAACTTTAAGGAGAACATCTGCACGACTGCTAAATATCGGGAGCGCTCAAGATCACGTCTGATTAGGACGGAATTCAAACGATGAAGGGTGTGGAAAGATCGTTGTCATGCGGTAGCATAACAACACCCCACGTCATGTCTAACCATAGACAACCATACAAATTCGCGTTCAATAAAAATATCTTTAAGCATAAAACATCCTTTGCTTATAGCACACCAATATGTTAACGCGTAACTTTAAAATGCTAACATATTGTAGTGGCCAACATAATTAAACATGTCGTAACATTCCCCTGACCGACCGGTTTAAAAAAAATCTGTTATATAGATTTTTTTTACTAATATTATTAACGCAATTAATTCTATCAAAGTTAAGAAAAATTTACGACATACAGCCCGCGATGTTTTGAATAAAACAGTGTCGAAGGTCATCGTCAATGTACTAACAATGTCATATAATAAATGTAACTAATAACTAAGTTAACGAAAGAAACGTCAACAGTCAAGAAAGGATAGTGAATTTTTATCTAATTAACTAAATGTGTGTTACTAATTTAAGGTGTAATTCTATTTAACTAAACTAATAAAGTGTTGTTTTCAGAGAAAACAAGACCAAGAAAACATACGAGGAAATGGAAATGAAAGAAAAGAAATGAAAGGA
This sequence comes from Oreohelix idahoensis, assembly GCA_024509875.1. Lineage (NCBI taxonomy): Eukaryota > Metazoa > Mollusca > Gastropoda > Stylommatophora > Oreohelicidae > Oreohelix > Oreohelix idahoensis. Next base: position 757,516 of record JAMPIV010005526.1, read on the forward strand.
AGTATTAAAGAATAAAAGTAATTTAAGAATTAATAAAATTAATTGTGAAATATCTATCTAAGTAGGAACTAAACTAAATTAATTTACATATTAAGAAAGAAAAAAATTATACATAACATAAATATGAAGCATAAATATTAAGTTAAAGTGAATAATGAAGCTAATAATAATATGCAATTGGTATATGTCTTAATTATAATCTAATTATTGTAAATATGTTATTTATTGTTTACTAATGTTTATTTCAAAGTATTAATTAGCATAAAAGTCCTGAGAATTCCGATTCTCAATGAAGATAGATCTCAAGTTATTTTCTGTTCATTTGACCGATGTATCTAATATGTCATTTTATTCAGTAATAATAATGTAAATGTTAAAAGACTCCATGAAATGTGTATGCCGTAAACATTCCCACAAAGTTCGAGCATATAGTGCTGGTAAATCGCACTGGAAAAAGTGGTAGATCGCTATGGACACCAACCAAAGTCCATCAATACCAAGAACCAAGAACCAATAAAGGGCCTCGAATTAACCGGTAATTCCAGATGTATAATGCAACAATTATTGAGCTGATAATCAATTATGTACCAATGGATATAAGGTACGAAAGTGAACTTGATCACTTCAAATGTCAGCGACGAAGTGTTGGATAATCTTTGAAATCTTGGTATATATTCATTGAAGAAGGTATCCTGTACCTTTGGGTAATTGAATCATGAATGTGGTAACCTATACTGATGAAAAGACATCTATTTCCATGAATCGGAGAAGATACCAATATTGTAATATATCATTGTTATATACTTGTTTCTTGACATGAAACTGACTTGAGATCACTATTTTAATCTGATGTTGTCATATAAGTAGATGCATAGCATGATGAATGGCTTGACTTCTGCCGAAATTTGAACATACGATTCGATTTTTTAAAATATCCAATAATAGCTTAAGCATAGTATGCGCAAAAAATACGTATTGATGTTCATAAATGTCCAAACGTCTGTAGACAAGAGATTTGAGTTTATAGTTACGAGTCGAAGGTCCGTATAATATTGTATACGAATGGATACATTAATCGAGATGAATCAGTATCTCATCAATGTTAGTAGATTATCTATAATTTCATTGGGGGTAAGTATCGAATTATCCATACCATCATATGGAGAAAAAGTACACAAATGTTCGTGATGGAGTAGAATTGTATCATCAATTATTGTCTGATGATGATGAAGGGTGGCGAGACAATGAGTCCGCTACGACGTTCTCCGAACCTGGAATGGATTCAATGGTGAATTGGAATATTCAACATCAGTAGATTGTACCGAAGTTACCTGAGGTACGAATTTCGATTTGATCATCAGAAGTTTGATATCTTCGGGGAGCCGAACGTAAGGAATAGTACATTCGTGAAGTACAGCTCACCATAATCATAACTTGACTTCGGGTGTAGATAATGGGTGACGAAACAAAGAGTCAGTCATTACAGTTTCTGACTCTGGAATCGCCTCATCATAAACTTGATCTTGAACATGACTTGCGCCTAAACCAAAGTTGCCTGCATCTGACAGAGAATAGTAATTTTAGTAAAATCTGTAGACCTCTAAATAGGAGGTTTAACAAAATTTTCCAGAAAATCAATAAGCGCGGTGAGACAATTATCAGTCCACCTTATATCAACAGGCATGTCTTTCCACCAAAGAATAGACAATATACAGATTGCGCACTAGAATGGTGCGAGAATATGCACCTTTACCGATAAACATAGTCCTATTTTCACTAAAATGGAAGTTAGAATGATGTGCATGTTTAGTCCTTTGATAAAAATTTATTTGTTGCATTCTTATAGATGTATTATCTTCATTTAATGACGTATCATACTGAAGGAACTTAGTATGATACCTATCAGTATGCCCGGCAGTATGTTTAAAACATGTCGTATACGACAGCTTATTAGGCAAAATGAAATATTTGTTGACAAATATATTGGTTTTGCTCTTACTATGTGAGTTACAACCAATTCTGATGCTGTTTATTAGTAAAAAAAACCTTTATTACTTTTGATAACATCAACAGTTTTCATAAGATCAGGATCACTCTGATCATGTCGCCAAAATTTTATAGCTTCCAACGTAGGTAGAGGTAAAGACAAATGTATGTCAGGAAAAGAAGGTTCTTCTTCCTGAATCATACATAGAATAAAATACAGACAATAGGTAACTAAGTTGTTATCTAGATTATGAAAAGAAACTTGTAAATGTTTAGGATGAGTATGAAATACATTAAACATATTACTAGAAAGATTAATGAATGATAAATGAGAGTGTTGAGTCATCTCAGAATGGGACCTGACATGTATAAGCATGTCAGTGGTGGAATGAAATATCACTGTTTCATGAGTAGTGCAATAAGCACCTGAATTAGAATGAAGGATAAAAAGAAATAAGATAATCAACATCATTTTGTGAAGAAAATGTGTGTGATTATATGTCAATAAAATTCTAACTGCATGAGCGAATGTTAGACAAGATGACAATAGTAGACTTGTGAACAAAGTCCAAATAGATAAAAAGAAATATGTATGTAAGTGCGTAATTGTATCAGATATGCATCTGTGTAATGGTACATCATAAGATGTACTCACAACACTGTCACATTGAGTGGCAGTTGATGTGTATTTAGTGTTAATGTTACCACTTATTGGTATATCACTCCTGACCTCACCATTATTATAATTAAGTGGGAGAGTCTCATCATCCTCCTCAGTTTCCAGAATGGCGCAAAGACCAAAATTGGAAAATACTGTGCCACATGCATTCAATTTGTTGGCACGAAATCGAGTCATAGCAATGACAGCGTTAGTATTGCAATAGGGTTGCAAATTTTTTCTTTCCCATCTTCAAGACATCATGGCATAAAATATAATACATTCAATCCGTGCAGTCCATTACAATTCTGTGCAGTCTCCTGGATTAATTCATGTATCGTCAAAATGTCTGACTATTTACACGCGATGCCGTGGGACGGTCATCCGGTAGCGAATAGTTATAGTTTTGGCGATATAATAATTCTGATAATTATAATCACAATACTCCCTTCTATTCCTGATTCAGGGAAAAATGATACATCACATAAGCTGCTCCATTACTACATTCATTAATAATATGGCCGACCCTATGGCCTAACTTTAAGGAGAACATCTGCACGACTGCAAAATATCAGGAGCGCTCAAGATCACGTCTGATTAGGACGGAATTCAAACTATGAAGGGTGTGGAAAGATCGTTGTCATGCGGTAGCATAACAACGCCCCACATCATGTCTAACCATAGACAACCATACAAATTCGCGTTCAATAAAAATATCTTTAAGCATAAAACATCCTTTGTTTATAGCACACCAATATGTTAATGCGTAACTTTAAAATGCTAACATATTGTAGTGGCCAACATAATTAAACATGTCGTAACACCCATCAAGGGTTGAACAGGATACTTTGTATTAAAAAAAAATAGTGTTTACTTAGAGGTGAAATACCAACACTTTACTTTGATGGCTGCAAAATTATTTATGTTGCATAGGTAGTGTACCTGTTAGGTAACTTTGGACAGAAACGGTTGGTTACAAAAATTGTATTAAATGTTAGAAAGGTCACTACTCTTATGTGGCAGTAGCTGAAGGGTATGTAAAATGTGTTCAGAAGTTTCATCTAACATTGTTACAGCAATAATAATGTTCTGTGTTTGTGATTGCCTTGAGTACTCTTGTCTCCCTTTGTAATATAACAGTGCTTGTCACTGAAAAAAAAAAATTTGTCTTGTCATCAGCTGAATCTTTTTTTTTTTTTTTTTAATTTTTAAAAGGTGATGGGTGGAGAGAGGGCTAGTAACAGCTGACCTTCATTTCCTCTGCTCGTCCACCATCTTGGTCTACCCTATTCAACCTAATTGTGGGTATAATTAGGGTATTTAATGTCATTTTATTTTCAGTTTTGTGTTATATTCAGATTTCTATTGTCTTTTGCAGTTGATTGCTATTGATGGTTTCAGTACTTTTTAAGTCGTGTTTTCTGTTACTTTATTGTTTGTCCTTATATTATGAGTAAGTATTTTTTTAAATGTATGTGGTTCCTTATTTTTAAAAAAATGATTTCTTATTTTTTGTTTATTAATTATTTTTGGTTTGATTTGTTTAAAAAAAAAAAATTAGTATTACTATTGTTATTAATATTACTAATAATGTCACTTATTACGCGTACGTGGAGAGGGCCTTAGGTATCTTCAACCAGTGTACATGGGCTGGGGGGCCACCAGGATAGGAGAATTTGAGGCACCTCGAATCCTGTGTATCGGAGTTGGGGACATCCAAATGCTGGGATTTCTCCCCCAGCTGAATCTGAGAAATAAGTCTTCATTTAAAGTCTGCGGAGTAATTTGATGATGTGGTTAACAAAAATAGCCAAAGTTTCTGAACTAATAGGTGCTTGAATAAGCCACTGCCTATTTTTAGATGTGATGTTTATATCACCACTTGCACCTATTGTAAATACATGAAGCAAATGTCAAAACAAGGGGCAATAACTGCCATTTTGACTAATAGGTTTATTTTTTTTTAAATTTTGATTTGTTCCCATAAACAAAACAAAATCAAATCAAATCTAAAATTTCCAATAAACTGATCACTAGAGATAGAAGAAATTTCTGCCCACTGTGAAGTCTTGTATTGAGTTGGCTGGAACTCATTTTGAGCTGTAATGTCTAGTTGACATGCCGTTTATGTAATAAAATGGTAGTTTATTGTTTTGACTTTGATTCGTATAAATTATTTGGATAGGGGTACAGAAATAACAGTTTAAAAATAGAAAGTGACTTTTCAATGACCCTATGGAACAAAGGGCAATGAGTATTAGTTATGATTGGCCACAAGGACTTTTTCATGGACTTTACAAACAAACGAACAGAAGTGGAAGAAAGCAAAAACTAAGTGAAATACTGAAAAAATAAAGAAAGTGATCCAACCTGAAATAGAAGTCACTAAGGATGCTCCCTTGAAGATCTGAATGAACAAGATGGGCATTAGAATAAAACTCCAGTAATCTGACGTCTGTTTCTTTTTTTTTTTTTTAAATGCTGTCTGTGGTGGTTCAGCACCAGATAAACAAGGTTAAACCGGTCACTTTTGTTGACATTATGTTACTTTAAATGCCTAGTCTTGTTGTTTGTTGGATTTTTGTGTGTAAATGTATTTCCCTTGAAAGGAAAAAGTTAGATGGAAATTTTATTTATTTAAAAAAACACAAATTATAAATTAAACATGTATGCTTAGCCTTATTATTTGGATTCAAATAATTTAATATAAACTTTAGGTTGCTGGAAACAAACACAAAACATATCACATGTAACTTCATACATGAAGAAGCAAGAAATATATTTAAAAAAAAATTAGATTACTTTCAACTGCAGGAGTTGGCACAGAAAGGTAAAATAAATGACCTTGTATTTGTTTCATTGTTATATTTAATTATTTTTTGCTTACAACCAACCCATATTTTTGTTGTACAATTTTCTGCTGAATGTGATATATGCCATTTTAAGAGATTTTTTTTGACATGTAGTTTCAAGTTGTGTCTATTTTGTATTCTGAAGTTAACATAAGTTTTTGCTTATTCACTTATACCCAAAACCTTGTAGCAGCGGTTTTGTATTTTTGAGAGTTTCTTTTGTCTTCAGTCATTACTTTATCTTCATGACTGGTTACATTTCCGATGCTGTTAAGTAATGTAATATTTGTTTCTTGCTATGACAAGATAGTAAATTAATGTGGTTTTTGCCGGACCAAGTCTTATTACCCATGCTGCCATAGTAGACTACAAATGTACAACACTTCTAGTACAGATGTAGCCACCTTCAAACATACGTCGGGTTTACCAGCCAGCACATAAGGCGCAGATACGTGAAACACTACTGCGACTGCATGTAACCGCCAACCCAAACCATAATACATTCCGCAGACAAGCGGATAATTTGACGTTATCAGTCTTGTGTAGTTACCCAGGTGTCTCGGAAGAAGCAAAGAAAGAAACGGACTACTTTTTTCTGCAGCCTATCAATAGATGCAACTAATACAAGGTTCCACATGTGGATGGCATACACCTAAATCAGACCTAAAGGTCTTTTATATGTGGAGATGTGCCCTAATATAACCGACTAGGTTGAACAGGATGCCTCGCCAAAACGAGGCAACATTTATTTTTAACAAAAAAATGTGGATGGCAACCTCGTCATGTAAAATAAATTGCTGCAGAAACCACTACTACAAGAACACATAAATGATTTGGTAGAGGCTCGCCAGCTTGTAATGGTGGCTCCATGCTCCATAAGGAGCAAATAGGGAAACGATGAATACATTATCAGATTTTTGTACTTTTTAGTTGTCAGAGTGGCTAAGAGGTATGGCCTCCACCTCGAATTCTAAAGATACCGGGTTTGATTCCCAGTAGAGATAATATAATTTATGGAAATTTTTTTCAGAACCAGTGGTCCTAATGATGTCATACTCCCTCCTGGTCACCTGGGTAGTGAGATTGGACGCCTAGTCTTCTCGGATAAGGGCAAAAAAAAAAAAAGTAGGTCCTGTTTGCAAGTAGTGCATGTTAAAAATCCTACGGCAGTTGGAAATCGTAAAGAGTAGGCCATAAGGCAGAATTTAAAAATTAGAATCCTACCCACCACAAAAATATTTATAGAATGTGTGATTCCTATATACACCACACTGGTATTCTCGCCGGTGCCTGGGAGTTTGTGCACTGTGTTGAGATCCTTCTTGTGTGTGATCTAAGGGAGGATGATGGGAGCACTGATGGAGTTGTCCGTGTGCAATGAAGATAGTCCTAAAAACCAAACCAAAGTAGTTTTACAAAATAGATAGTATCATGCTGTTGTGTGTAGTATCATGCTGTTGTGTGAGAAAGCTTGCACAAACTTTGCAAAAAGGGGGATAATATGGATGACGTGCTGGCTTCACTTGTAAGAGTTGTCTAGCACTGATATCTCCTTGCTTTTAAAGTCACTAAGATAAGCCTGATTAGAACATTGGTAACATGCTAACTAAATTAAAGAATCATGAACAGTTCTTGTCAGTGTGACTGCTAACTACATTAAAATAATCGTGTATACTTCTTGTCAGTGTTTCTTTTTATATAGTTGATTGTTATGGGATGTGTGAGCAGAGGTGAAGGACGGAGTGGCTGTATTGGTTGAATACCACTGAGGTTGTTGTGGCATGCGAGACTGGGTTAAGTCGTATGTTAATGTGAAGATTGTTTAGGATATTTTGAGCGAGTCTTTCGATGTTTGCGTGGTCAGGCAGAGAACACGTTTTCGAGTGAACACAGTTTGAGTGACTGAGTGGGTACTTGGATCTGAGAGCACAGTTGGTGACTGAATGCTGTAGAAGGCAGATGGTGACTAAATGCTATTGTGATCTGAAACTGAATTGTTAAGTTGTGTCTTGGTGCCAGGTTTATGCTGTACTACTACAGGAATTTAACAAATGTTCTGGCCTAGTGACTAAGTTACACCAGCGTTAGTAGAAGCCAGTATGTAGACGTTACAGTACCAGATGTTTTCTGATGCCAGTTAAGTTTTATGATATCAGCTTGTTTTTGCTTGTCAGCTAAATTTGCTGTTGTTTCTGATGTTGATGACACTGTATTTGGCTTATTATATTCATGGGACTGGAAACAGTGCAAGTTTCTCCACTGTCACGGAGTGTTTTGAGGCTATTTTGTATGTGTGAATGTTCCCATGCTCCAGCGGGAGTTTATTAGTCATGTGAGTTGTTGTGAGCTGGGAATGCGTGCATGGTAATAATTTAGCTACAGGGTTGTGAGCGTTGCTTGAGACAAGCTGTTAGCTTTTGTTATGCGTGAATGAAGATCAGTGGAGCGTGAAAGGGTTTCACGGGTTTTAGTGAATACGCATGAAAGGGGCAGTCAGCGGGAGGAGTGTGTTGGTTGGAGACGTGTGTTGGGTCAGTAGAGAGTTGAGCGAGTAGAGAGAGAGTAGACAGGAGACAGCATAGAGTGTAGAGCAGAGAAGGGTGGATGTTGCAGTAGTTGTTTATGAATAATCCTAGTTGCTGTGTGTAGTGATTTCGAGAAGCAGAGTGCTTACTGAATACTCGGGATTGATGATGTCTACATTATTTGTAATGGCCCTGCGTCCATTGTGATTTGTTGTTCATATAATATATTGTGGAGATTGACATAGCGGTTGGAGTTGTTTCTTAGACAGTGAGCTAGGACGAGTGGTGTATAAGTGTTTAACCTTCCTACATCCACCCACATACACCCTACCCGTCACATCCACATATGTGAGTTCTCTGTTTGACTGTGGTACTAGTTAACACTGTGGTACTAGTTAACACTGGTACTAGTTAACACTGTGGTACTAGTTAACACTGAACATGAAATATGAATGTAAAAGTGGAGTAAAAGAGTAAATATGTTAATTCAAATGTCGTCTGTGCTATTCTATGGCTCTCGAATGTGTAGAACAACAAAAACTAAGAAGTTGCAGACTTTCATAAATGGATGCTTGTGTAGAACAGAAGGATTGAAGTGGTATGTCAAGGTCACCACTGTGGAACTGATGACAAAAGCCAGACAAGTGTCAGTGGAACAAGATCTAGATGCTGACACTGTACAGGACAGTGTGCCGACGGTCAAGAAAATATGGGCCTAACACCGTATTCCCAATATGCCTCAATAGGCGTGTAACGGGATCCTTACTGTACAGGACACACATTGAAGAAACCTGCTGATTGCATGACAAGGCAGTATTTGTTCTGGAATTCTCAGGGTAAGAGAGGAAGGGGAGACAGAAAAACACAGACACACAGATATATAAGGGATAAAGAAGAGACATAAATACCTTGAATGGACTGGAAGGCCTGGGTTGGCCTGGGTTGCTCAAAAGACAATAGTGGCTGAGAGATATTTTGCATCCAGGTTGAAATAGGTTGTAAAGGTTGAGTGAGGCGAATTTGGAAGTCGGGATGAGGTTGCCAGAAAGCGCCTCCCAAGGATTCGGTTCACCGTGACATTATTACCCCTCCTCAGCCATCTTTACCTTCCTATAGCTCACGAGCCCCCTTGACCCCCTCCCCTCACCCACAGTGAGAAGAAGAGATAGAAATATAACTTTCACACTCTTTCGCCACTGATGTGATAACTTGTAGAGTATGGGGAAACACACAAAAATACGCTATTGTAATATATATATAAATAAAGAAATTAATTTAATTCCAAACTGCTTGGTAAAAAAAAAAAACGATGAATGTAAATGCAATCTAAAGCCTATTTACTTAAACTGTGAAGTGGATGTAGTAGGCAGATTTCTATAGTCCTTGTTTACTAACGTGATTTCTGAATCTTCTATTTGGCTGGCTTAATCGTTCCTGAGTTCCCTTGATCATACTAACCACAGAAATATAGTCCGCCAAGCTGGGAAGCCAGTGCACACTAACCACTACGCTACCGCTGGCTGGATACACACTGAAGAAGCCTATTAATAGCATTATCAGGCTAACCTTGTTCTTGAATCCCCAGGGTAAGAGAAGCAGAGGTGGACAACAACAATCCCCAGGGTAAGAGAAGCAGAGGTGGACAACAACAATCCCCAGGGTAAGAGAAGTAGAGGTGGACAACAACAATCCCCAGGGTAAGAGAAGTAGAAGGTGGACAACAACAAAAATCACGGAAAAGAGAACAAGAGACAGAAATGAAAATAATAAGGAAGACTTGGAAAGTCATGTGACAGGAAGTCATGTGACAGGAAGACTTGACATGAGTTTGTTGAAGGCCTATGCTCCTTGGGAAGTTGAAAGGTAATGAATGAAATGACATCCCACCTCATAAAGCTGTGGCCTACAACATGTGGTCTCTAACACTTCACTCCCCTATGGCAGTATATGTTTGGGAACTACCTTTACCATATTTCTTGAATAAATACAGTGGTTTAGTCAACTGAAGAATAATGTATAAAAACAACAAAAATAAAGCACCAGAATACGGATAAAATGTCCATTTAATTTTCTTTACAATATAGTTTTAATTTTCTCTGTTTACGTTTCTGTGCAGCATTAACATTAGTTACAGACGTAAAACAATAATAAAAATGGAATGCCTGATAGAAATAATTTATCACTGCTTAGACCTGATGACAAAAAATTGACCAGTGTGTAATTAATAACTCATACATTGCACTGTTAAAGCAAAAATATATCACGTGAATTAGATGTTACATCTATCAAGGCTGATGGTTGTTGAAACTGCATTAATGTTAATGATTTACACAACTGGGTCAGCACTTTGCTCAGCCCAGTCTCAGTTTAGAAAGCTTTTACTGCTGAGCTGAGCTGGTTACATTCTAACATTTTTTGCCTCTCCTGCAAATTTTATAAATCAAAATTCCAAACCAAATTTTGAGTGGTGATACATTTGACCAAAACTTGACACCTTATACATTGAATTTCCTAACCAATGTTTTGAGTGGTGATACACTTGACCAAAACCTAGTTACTTATAAATCAAAATTCCTAAATAATGTTTTAAGTGATACATTTAACCATAATTTATTATCTTACAAATCAAAATTCCAAACCATGTTTATAATGTGATACATTTGATGATAATCTGTTATCATATCAATGAAAATTCTAAACCACATTTTGAGTAGTGATACACTTGGCCAAAACCTGATACTTTATAAATTGAAATTCTAAACCATGTCATGAGTGGTGATACACTTGACCAAAACCTGGTTTCTTATGTCATAATTCTAAACCATATTTTGAGTGGTGATACACTTGACCAAAACTTGTTACTTTATAAATCAAAATTCCAAACCATGTTTTGAATGGTAATGTATATGACAATGATCTGTTATCTTATAAATCAAAATTCCAAACCATGTTTTGAATGGTGACACACTTGAACAAACCTGCAAAATTCCAAACCATGTTTTGAATGGTAATGTATATGACAATGATCTGTTATCTTATAAATCAAAATTCCAAACCATGTTTTGAATGGTGACACACTTGAACAAACCTGCAAAATTTCGCAACAAAGCACTTAGGGTTACAGGTGTATCTCACTATTGCGCTTCGCTTTATTGCGCTTCACATATATTGCGCTTTTTTCAAATGATTCATGTTTATTTATTAGAACGTGCCTTCTTCTTCCGACAGATTTTGGCTCTCCACCAGCAAAAAGATTACAATTTGCTGAAGGCTCAGATGATGAAGATTAACATTGTTTTTAACAATAAAGTATTTTTAATTTTACAGTACATTTTTTTTAGAGCTAGCGCTATTTGTGCACTTAATAGACATAATGTAAACATGATTTTAGGCTTTTATATGCACTGGGAAGCCAAAAAAATGGGTGTGACCCGCTTTATTGCGATATTCGCTTTATTGCGGTGGTCTGGAACCGAACCCGCAATATCTCCGAGGTATACCTGTATATTTATGGTCCTGTATTTTGTAAAGGGAAGATTACCTTGCACATAAAAATGAAACGTGTTATTTCATGACATATTTCATATTCCTTTATGGCATCCTGATTAGAAGCCATTAAAAAAAAATGTTTACTTAAAGTTAAATTTCTTAACTTATCCCTTCAACATCTACCATTAGCTGACCACTTACTAATGTCAGCTTACAAGACATAAACAAAACATGACAAGAGTGGCATTTTGAAATAATTCCACCTTGAATTATCAGCTTTTATTCTTAAATTTTTTAAAGCCAAGTCAACACATTAAAAAAAAACTGTCCTTGAGCTGCTAATTCACTTTTCTGTTGTCTGATGAACAAAACAAAATAAACCCTAAAAGCTTATGTGATGTGACATGATAAAAGGGGCAAGGAGGTAGCATTTTAAGATGTTTGTATCACATGAAAGGTTTTCAAAGACAATGAAGAAAAACATTTAAAAAAGAAATAGGTCAAAGGTTAAGCACATCTAAAGACATCATGCTTAAAGTGTCAAAATTTGAGTTTCCCCTTCAGCAATACATTGACTTACTTACTTGGTCGTTCCCCTTCTACCTTGAGGTGTAGAGGTTTGGAAGAGTGCGCCAGACTATCCTATCGGCTGTCTTCCTCCTGGCCTGGTTCCATTCTAGTCCTCGGTCCTTCAAGGATTGTCTAAGCAATACATTGACACTTTCATAGATGGGTGGAAATGTTATGAGATCACCAATGTAGAACTGATGACAAGAAACCAAATAAGTGCCAGAGGAACAAGCGATGGAGAACATGCTGGCGATGGACAGAACATGCACTGGGAAAACCTGTTGATAATATTTGATAGCATTATAAGGAACTTGCAGGGTAAGAGAGGGAGAGGAAGACAGAAAAACACTGGGAAGAGAAATGGGGACAGGAATGAAAGGGAAGAGGAAGACATGGAAAACTTTGAGGTGATGGTACAGGACAGGAGGACGTGACATGAGTTTGTTGAAGGCCTATACTCCTTGGGGAACTAATGGGTAATGAGTGAATCAGACTTGAGATTATAGAGCAAATCACTACTTTGATAGCATAGCAGCAGAAGTCAAATATAATATATACATTGCAACAGCAAAACTGAAAGACATAACCACAATAAATGTCTTTTGCACTGTTCTCCAAATCATATATACCACGTCATACAAAACACACATACAAGTTTATATTACCAGAATAGACCTCGTGTAGGTCGCTAGGTCTCTGAGGAGGCAATGCAAGAAGAGGATTACTGCTCCCTCCTGCATATCGTAGGAGGTGACTAATATGAGGTTGTGCATGGAGCTAGCAACCTCACCACTAAAACATAACAGCCTACAGCTCTAGTCTATATTATTTTATCATGCAGCTAGCAACCTCACCACTAAAACATAACAGCCTACAGCTCTAGTCTATATTCTACAGCTCACCACTAAAACATAATAGCCTATATTCTAGTTTTATACTTTTATCATGCAGCTAGCAACCTCACCACTAAAACATAACAGCCTACAGCTCTAGTCTATATTCTTTTATCATGCAGCTAGCAACCTCACCACTAAAACATAATAGCCTACAGCTCTAGTCTATATTCTTTTATCATGCAGCTAGCAACCTCACCACTAAAACATAATAGCCTACAGCTCTAGTCTATATTCTTTTATCATGCAGCTAGCAACCTCACCACTAAAACATAATAGCCTACAGCTCTAGTCTATATTCTTTTATCAGAAAACCAAAATATTCTGAAAATAGACAGTTTTTTTGGGCGATACTTTAGCTAACTTTCTTCTTCTTCTTCCGTCCTTAGCCAACGACCGGCAAAGCAGTCAGTGGCCATTACGCCTAGTGGCGTCTTAAGGGCAACAGCGAATAGATTTTCTTTGCCGTTGTTCCCATCACGCCTAATGGCGTCTTTAGGGCAATGACAAATCAATCTGTTTGTCGTTGTTTCCGTAATCAAAGTGACTGGCAAACGGGTGATCAGCCCGTTGGTTTAGCTAACTTTCTTATCACAATTTTTGCAATTTCTGACTATTTTCGGTAACTCTGGGCTATTTTTTAATCACATTTTGGGCAACGCTGGGCTATTTTCTAACACATTTTGGGCACCTCTGCACTATGTTTGAACATATTTTGGCAGTTTTAGGCTACTTATCAAACGTAATTTGAGCAACATCTGAAAACCAAAAAAAATCCAGTTTCCGAAACACAGCCGTTGAAGAGGATTTTGGACAAAAGGATACAGACCTGCACTACAGAAACTCTGCCACAAGAGAGAGCACAGATGATTTGGGGCAAGCTTCCTGCAAGTGGGGGTTGGGGTGGGGGGGGGGGGGGGGCAGCAGCAGTGGTGGCTCCATACTCCACAGGGAACAGAAAGGGAAATGATTACTATAATACATAGTTTATGCCAAACTAAACTTCCTGAATATACAAATTTGATTGAATAAAATAATGAGGTAACACAAAAGTAATTTATTCAAGACCAATGAAACAGAATATTGAAATTAACAAAGGACATTGCCTTATGAATCAAAAGTAGCAATTTAATGTTAAAAAAAAAAAGCATGATTCTTCCATGAAAAAAATCATGACATATCAGTGACACATTAAAAGTAAATGCAGTTTTTGGTAAATGTTCTAGTGAGATGATATAAACAGCACAGGTAAAGGTAATTCCATTGTAGATAATGCCATAGGGGAGTGAAGTGTTAGAGACTTCACTATACTAGGTCCCAGCATCGAGAGGTGGCGTGACCAGTTCCTGTCCTCATTGTCTTTTCCTTTCCTAACTGCTGAAAAGCTTGGTCAGGTACCCATTTACAGCTGGGTAGATTGGATCGTGTTGATACTATGAATCGAACCCAGCACTTATGCTGCAAGAGATAGCTCTGTAACCACCCTGTCCATCAGACGCTCTGATACAAATAGTACAACAGAATAACAGTTCAACTGGTAAACATTTTACTTGCAAGAAATCATGCCATAGATACTAATGATAATGTTATGTCATAGACATTAATGATAATGTTATGGCATACACATTAATGATAACGTTATGGCATACACATTAATGATCATGTTATAGCATAAATGATATCACATGATACACCACATCTGTGGTATTCATTTGTCCTGCATACATTTTGTCAGTGCTTGATATCACGTTCAGCAGTATTCTTAACCTGGTGTGCAGGAAACCAATCAGAAACTTACTGATGTTATAGAAGGCAATATGAGCATTACAAAAATATTGACTTAATATTAGTGTTGCCTTACAAGGTAATCCTTGTTCTAGAATCTCTAGGGTAAAAATGTAGAAGGGGACCAAAGAAATACATGGAGACAAGAACTGGAGACGAGAACTGGAGACAAGAACTGGAGACGAGAACTGGAGACAGATGTGAAAGGGATGAAGAAGACATGGTGTGAACCTTGAGCTGATGGCACAGGACAGGAAGACTTGACATAAGTTTGTTGGCAGCCTATGCTCCTTGGTGAGCTAAAGGATGATGATGAAGCCTGGAGTTTAAAGGTCAAAGTCTAAAAATAACCCTCATCACTTTTCTTCCGTTCTTTTCCTTGTGTTGCTGTTTCATTTTTTTTCCCCAGAATCCTCAAGGTACAAGAAACAGAGGGAGACAACAACTCACGGAGACGGGAATTGGAGATAAGACTTTTAGAAAGAATAAGGAAGTCATAGAAAGAACTTGAATGAATGGTCCAAGCCAGGAGAGCTTGGCATGAGCCGACTGAAGATCTATGATCCCTAGGGAGCTGATGGGTCATGAATGTTTTATTTAGTTCAGGTTAAGCATGGTTTGTTATCCCTGAGTTTCATAAATATGACCTTTTTTTCTTGTACTTTGGACAAAACCATGAGCGAATGTGGAAGTTAAAACCAAAGTGGAGTGGGTTCAATTCCCAGCAAAGGCCAAAAAAAAAAAAAAAAAAAAACAACAAGAGGCTGATGCCCTAAAACTGTTTCTTCATTTTCTTCCTTCTCGTTCACCTTCAGACTTCCAGATTAATGACTCTAATAAAGGCAGTTGTCAGCTCAAGGTTCCTGACATCTCCAAATAGTTTTTGTGGAGTGAAGTAGGTTGTTGCCATATGCTACTCCGTTCATTGCTGTATGCTGGGCAGGACTGGAGCAGGTGTTCGGCTGTCATCAGGCTGGTGCCGCAATTACAGAGATCTGTTGCACCAATTCTGTACTTGTGGTATAGATGGTATCTCAATCTGTTCTGTCAAGTATGTAGCCGAAAAATGGTGACTTGGTCTCACCTAGATAGCTATTGATATGCATCATTTTTTAAATGGCTTGGGTGCCCTCTTTCCCATTTGGACTTGAAAGTGGCTTTAGTTTTTGCCTTTTCATAAGAAGAGAATCCACTCTATAGCAGTCACCACTGGCAAATACTGCAATAACTTCAATGCTGAAGTAAGGAAAGGTAAAGGATCCCGTTACACGCCCATTGAGGCATATTGGGAATATGGTGTTAGGCCCATATTTTCTTGACCATCGGCACACTAGGGGTGATGTGGTCAGCATCACACCGGCTGCCTTAACCTTCCCAGAGTTACTCTGCTACCCAATTCATGAGTCTGGGTTGACCTTGGAGCCATTTGCGGTGTAAAAAACTCTCACCTGAACTGGAGATGGAACCATGGACCACCGAGCTAGGAAGACAGTGCATCAACCACTGTGCTACTGTGACTGAGGTGTTGAACAAATATCTGATAGCTAAATATGAGAAGCTCACAGTCTCAAACTGTTGAGTTATTGCAAAAACAGGAAACTCAAATGACAGCCTTCAGTCAGCTAGCAGAAGTAAATTGTCAAAGAATTTTCCCCTCACCAAAGCATGTGGAATTCTGCCTTTGAGTGCTGTGGCAGAATTTAATGAAGAACCACAAGCTGTGACATAGTTCGAATCAGTTCTAGGAGTTAACTCTGGAAAAAAGTTTATAGGCTGGCAGAATCTTTGACAATGGATATATGACTCTGGATATTCTGAAGTTATTAAAAAAAAATCTGATCTGAGAAAAAAATGTTAAGGTAATGATTCACTATCTGTTAAAATTTGGTATCAATGTCTCGAAAAATTTTAAAAAGTCTTAGCGAATTGATGAAATACAGCATTCAAATATATTGTGGCCACAATTCAATGACAACAATAAAACAACCATCAGAATCTTTCTTATTCATTCATAACCCTTCACTCCCAAAGGAGCATAGGCCTTCAACAAACACATGCCAAGTCCTCCTGTCACGTGCCATCATCCCAAGTTCTTTCCACGTTCTCCTCATCATTTTCACCTCTGTTTCCAGCCCTCTTCTCCATGTGCTTCTTGGTCTACCTCTGCCTCTCTTGCCCTGGGGGTTCCAGAATAAGGACTGCCTTGTAATGCTATCAACCGGTTTCCTCAGTGTGTGTCCTATCCATCACCATCATCATCTTCTCATCTCTTGTTCCACTGGTACTTGTCTAGTTCTTGTCCTCAGTTCCACGTTGGTAACCTTGTCATACCATTTTAATCCCTCTATTCTATGCAAGCACCCATTTATGAAAGTCTGTAGCTTTTTGGTTGTTGTCTTTGTTGTTCTCCATGTCTCAGAGCCATACAATAGGACTGACTTCACATTTGAGTTGAAGATTCTTATTTTCGTGTTGGATCCAATTTCTCTTGATCTCCATATATTTCCCAATGCAATGAAAGCTCCTCTTGCTTTTTTTTGTATTATTAGTTTGATATCACTGTCTGTCCCTCCAACTTTGTCTATATTGCTGCTAAGATATGTGTACGATTCTACATCTTCAAGTTCAACCCTGTTATCATTACCTGCATTGGGACCCAAAGATGCAGCAATATAAAAATGCAGTCAGAGACCCATATTTTGACTGCTTGCATCAGGGTCAGCGAACCAGAGCTGACCAAGACCCTACTCCACCTCCACGTGGTGGTCCTGGAAACAGGCTGCATCACTGCAGTCTGGCTGAGCGAGTAGGGATCGCAGAGGGAAGGCAAACCCAGTCCCAAAAAATGCTGTGCTGAAGTCGGATGTATCGACCGAAAGGTGCAGATATCACAGCTCCGGCGTAAACAGACACAACACTCCCAACGTCCTTTTCAGGGCGAACGAGGAAGAAGAAGATTACCTGCATTTATTCTCATTATTTTTGTCTTTTCCCTGTGTATTTTCAGACCCAATTGCTGTGACCTTTCATCAAGTGTTTTCAATTTGTCCTGCATCTGATTACGGTTATGGGACAGAAGAGCCAAGTCATCAGCAAAATCCAGATCATCCAACTGCTTAGTCAGAGTCCACTGGATTCCATTTCTGTTGTGTGTCTTCGATGATCTCATAACCCAATCTATTGCTAGTAAGAAAAGAAATGGAGACAAGAGGCATCCCTGTCGCACTCCTGTTCTTATCCCAAACGGTTCTGTAAGCTGTCCTTCGTGAAGAACTCTGCATGTCATGTCTTCATATGTTTTCTTCATTAAATTAATGATCTTCAGGGGAACTCCATAATGCCTCATCAATTTCCAAAGTGATTTTCTGTCTACACTGTCAAATGCCTTTTCATAGTCCACAAACCCTATGTATAGTGGTGAATTCAATTCCAGACTTTGTTCAACTATTATTCTCAAAGTGGCTATCTGGTCTGTACATGATCTGTTTTGTCGAAAACCTGCTTGTTCATCTCTCAGTTTCTTGTCTATGGACTCTTTTAATCTCTCAACGATAATCCTGTTTAATACTTTTCCTGGCACTGATAGTAACATTATTCCTCTATAATTTGTGCACTCTTGTAAATTTTCCTTCTTAGGCAACTTAACCAGATACCCTTCCTTCCATTCAGCTGGTATCTCTTCCTTTTCCCAGACTTTACCAAGTAATTTATATAACATCTCTGTAGCCGTGTCGATATCTGCTTTGATGGCCTCTGCTGGAATGCCATCAGGTCCAGATGCTTTTCCATCTCTTAGAAGCTTTATGGCTTTTTTTATTTCTTCCTTCGTTGGTCTTTCACTGTTAATTTGTAGCTCTTCTTTTGCTGGTCTTCTTTTTACTTTTTCCATATCTCCTTTGTCATTAGTTAATGCATAACATTGGATGACATTTACATTTAATTTCGTTTTAGCTGTTTTAAAAGTAGCTGTTATTATTCTGGGTCCAACAGATTCCCATTCAATGAGTGCTTTCTGTGCTTCTTTAGATAACATAAGAGCTACCCCTTCACTGTGGTGTGAACTTTCGTCTTCATGTCCTGAGGACAGCACTGATTCACCTGTGATGAGTTTTTTCTTGTCAACCCCCTTCCACTTTGTTTCACACATTCCCAGAACCTCGATTTTATATTCCCTCATTTCTGCTGCTATTTGTGCCACTTTCCCTTGTTCGTTTAATGTCCGAACATTCCAGGTGCCAAATCTGGAAGTTCTCCTAGAAGTAAGAAGGTTAGTCAGTAACACAGACTCCTTTCGGCTTTCTCTGTGTTGCATCATACGCCTCCCTGTCTTGGATGGCTGTGTTTTATTTTCCTTAATTGACTTGTCCATGTTTATTGAAGTTTTTTGTGGTTTAAAGTTTTTACAGGATGGGGTAACCAGCCCCATGCCCAACCCTCCTTAGTCACTTTCTACGACATGCATGGCAGGGAACAGTGTTACTATTCTTTGCTCCCCTTTCGGGCCCCGGTAACACACAGGTGAGAGTATTTCTTATGCACAACTATTATTGATGTAGCCTGTGCATTTTAAATATAAATCCTTCCATTACTTATTAAAACAGTGTTTCACTATAGCTCCTTCCTGTAAGAAGAACTCAAGGTATACCTTCGCTAATCAGAAAATCACCAAGGAAACATTATAAGAAACAATCTAATCAACAAGGTAAGGCACAAACACTCAATGTTATGTTGAGACTTATGTTGAACAAAAAAAATAAATTTACAAAACTTGATGACAGCTAGGAAATTCAATGCAAAAATAAAGACTTCTTCAGTTCCTCTTCTTGCATGAAGCCACCATTGCAGCTACCATTGCAGCCAACCCTTTTACAGGAAGTCTTCATCAAAGTATTCAAACGCTCTTGCAGCGGTGATTGTCTGTAGCAATTTGATTTACGTAATGAGGTTTGCCAACCCCACGTACAATGTCATTTATGTCACCTCGTATGACATGCCTGATGTAGCAGTGATCCTGTTCTTTCATTGTCTGCTCACAGACCTCGGCAACTCAAACGTAAAACAAAACAAAAGAAAGACTCGGAAGACAAAAAATACAGCAATCAAATGGTCACATTTCAGGGGAAGGAAATAAAAACAAACTCCTTCATGATCAAAGTAACAAGACATCCACACCATTTAATGGTGAGAGTTCTCTGACAATGCTTTGTAAATTTTTTGGGTTTAATTATAAGTGAGTGAAACAGAATCCAATCCACATTATTTACTGTAGGCAATTTAAAAAGTGTAAATATGACTTAAATAAACAATAAATACATTTCCAATTTATGTACTATATCACACAACTAGTTTTACAATGCTCAGTGATTTAATTTCATCGGAACAAAACTTGAAATCATGATCTAAATCCTGGCAATGCAAGCAAGAAAACATGGTGACTGCGAAGTCGTTTCTTATTTTTATTTAGCTACAACATGAAACAAATGTCACACCAAGGAGCAAAAACTATCATGTGACTAAAATTTTGTTACTTATTATTTATGCCTCCCGACCCCCACTACAATTCTTCTACTTATCCCCCTACACCTCACAGTGGGCAGCAATTTTCACTCCCTCTTGTAACGTCAATTTAATGGCCCAATTTAGATTTAAACAAATGTTATTTTGTTTCTGGAAATAAATAAAACTTATTACTCAAATATCAGTTATTAAGAGATGAGAAGAAGACGCTGGTGATGGATAGGACACACACTGAGGAAACCTGTTGATAGCATTAAAAGGCAGTCATTGTTCTGGAACCCCCAGGGAAAAAGAGGCAGAGGTTTACCCAAAAACACACGGAGAACTAGATACAGAAGTGAAAATGATGAGGAATACATGGACAGAACTTGAGCTAATGGCACATGACAGAAAGACTTGGCATGTCTTTGTTGAAGGTCTATGTGTCACCGGATGGCCTACTACTGATACCATAGCATCATTCGTGCTAATAGTTATCAGTTAATTTAGGAAGAATAGTTACGAGGTTTTATTGAAATAGACTCAAAATATGCGGTCATCAGATTGAGACTGAAACTAGGTTAAATAGCGACTCAACGCTAGTTTTTGGCGGCAGTTGCTCAGCAACCGATGACGTAAATCGGAATAGCCGAGATACTCCATCGGCGGGCATGTGAGATCCAATGAAATAAATAAAGAAATATTAGACTGTCCAACCAAAAGGCTGGAAAAGCCCGCACTACTTTTGTGAAGGCAAACCTCGAGATGAGAAAGCAGTTGATCCCCAAAAGCCAGTCTGTACGGACGTATAACTGCTGGTCTTGAAGTTTTCAAGATATCAACTCTAAGAAGCAGATAGCTTTCTTTTAATATGTTGGAAATTCTTATGTTTCAGTAAGTACAGCTTCGAGTGACTTGTTTCATTTTTTTCAGAAATAAAATTTGATTAGGCCAGAAATGCCTAACTGTACAGACAGCGAGCTGAACTTATAAGGGATGAAGCGGAGTTCGTAAATGTCAGATTTAGCTACAAATCTATAAGAAAAGATAGAGGCTCTACTGTCAATTTGCTCCTAAGTTGGATAAATTACTAGAAGCAAACGCAAAGGAGTTAAACCGAAATAATTACCCCAACTTGGATAGGCTGCAAGGAGAAGATAGCCAATAAATAACCAGCACAAAGACACATTTTTTATGAGGATTGTTCTAAGAAGATGTATGCATATGACTTTGCTTACTATGGATTTGTAAATACACGTGAATAAAGTTGTTTTATTGGATCTAGAGGACTTGCTTGATTACCTCAAGTTGAAGAGTTTTACAGTATATAAGGAACAAAATAGTATGCTAATAATTGTCACACAACACAAAACATCACAGAGGAATTCTGGAACAAACCTGGGTTACAATTTTCATCAAGAACTAAGACCTCTGGCAGTATACCAGTAATTCCTGACTTGAATGATACAATAAGCATTTACACACCCCACACGGTCACATATGCTCCTTGGGGAGCTAAACGGTATTGATCAGTTATTGCTCGTTACTTTGACATTTGTTTTATTGTACATTCAATAGATGCAAGCAAGGCTATACCAATTTTAATGTGACTTTTTCAATCTTCTGTACAAAACTAGTTTTATAATGCTAAATGATTAAATTCCACCTGGAAAACTCAAAATGCTGATTCAAATTCTAGTATTGCATGCAAGCTTAGAACTAAGTTTATAATGCTCAGTGATTAAATTTCACATGTAAAAAAACACAAAATGCTGATTCAAATTCTTGTAATGCATGCATGCTTAGAACTAAGTTTATAAGGCTCAGTGATTAAATTCTACCTTTAAAACTTGAAATGCTGAATCAAATTCTAGTAATGCAGGCATGCTTAGAACTAATTTTATAATGCTTAGAACAAATTTTACAATGCTTAGAACTAATTTTGTAATGCTCAGTGATTAAATTCCATTTGAAAGACTTGAAAGGCATGATTCAAATTCTGGCAATGCAGGCAAAAAGGCTTGTAACTTCAGATGTAGGGAGAAAAAAAAACGATCAGCAAGCTATGTGCTGGATTTGACCAATGAAATATTGTCTACAATTCTGATTGGTCAAATTTTATGTCTTCCATTTTGATTTAAAGTATAATGATATTAAGTTCAGCCTGCAGCCAACAGACAAAATCAGGCAGCAGTATGTACATGTATATATATATTTATGACTCATATCTCTTCAACATAATCTAGTTCCACTCCATGCATTCTTTGCAATTTTTCATAACAATCTCATCATAAAGTTCCACTTGGATCGTTGAATGAAAGAAGTGGTGTCTGTCTTGAATCAACTTGGTTGCTGCTGACAGAACCTGGTCGTGTTTATTGGAGTTTTCTGTTAACGAGAAAAAAAATTCAAAAGATTTACTACAATATACATGCAAATAAAGACTGAGCTATAATAAATTAACACGAACAGAACTAGGACAACCAATCTTCAAATAAAAATAAGAACATGACTAACATAAATAATCTTTAAATAATTACAGCCAGTATTAGCTCATTCAAACCTATGTCCGTATGGTGCGCTAGGTTGCCCTAAAGAATTACCTACAGGTCAGATGGTGTAACTGTTTGATACAAGTCCAAAGTTGAACTGAAAATGAGAAAATCCCTGGCCATAAGCTGGTTTAAGTTATGTGAACACTTACTGTGGACTTCGTGTGTTAAAGTGATAGAGGAAGAAGTATTCAGCTGCTTAATGTTTGTGTATTTTTATCAATTGGTAACTGCTGCGATATGAATTTGGCAACAATGTAGTTGCGCAGAAAAAAATGGCACTGGTATTTCGGGGAGATGATGATATATTTTGAAGAGTACACTTAGGTGCACATTTGTTGAAAGTATATGGTAGAAACAGTATTGTATTAACCAATTAGGAGTGGAAGATAAAAAAAGGATTGTGTTGGTCGATGGGGGACGTTGTGTGGTAAACAGAAGATTGAAGATGGATGCCTGAAGTATAGGCTAACATTTTTGGTTCTGAGTTCTTCTTCTTCTTCCTCCTCATTCGTCCTGAAAAGGACGTTGGTTGAGTTGTGTCCGTTTACAGCGAAGCTGCGACATTTGCGCCTTTCAGCCGACCTATCCGACTTCCGCACGGCATTTTACCGGGTTTGCCTTCCCTTTGATCCCTACTCCTCAGCCAGACTGCAGTGATGCAGCCTGTTTCCAGGACCACCACGTGGAGGTGGAGTAGGGTCTTGGTCAGCTCTGGTTCGCTGACCCTGACGCAGGCAGTCACGATATGGGTCGCTTATTGCATTCCTCACTTTTGATGCGTCTTGGGAAGAGGTTCTGAGTTCAATAACTCAGAAAAGACATGGAATGATGTTGCAGCTGTGATTTATACTAGTCATGGAGGGAAACATAGACTATGTATTTAGTAATGTCTTACGCCTACGGGAGCCGCGGTAGCATAGTGGTTAGTGCACTGGCTTCCAAGCGCAGTGGTCTATGGTTCGATCCCCAGATGAGGCGGGAATTAGCTACGCCACAAACTGCTCCTGGGTCGACCCAGCCCCAAATGGGTACCAGAGCAACTCTGGGAAGGTTAAGGTGGCCGGCGTGATGCCGACCACATCACCCCTCGTGTGCCAATGGTCAAGATAATATGGGCCTAACACCATATTCCCAATATGCCTCAATGGGTGTGTAACGGGTTCCTTTTTTTTTTCTTCTTACGCCTTTGTGGCCTGGGAGGTTCATACATTGTTAAATCGGAGCCTTTATAACCTTACCAATTACGGAAGGGTGCGAAGGGTCATTGTGGAGAAGAGTGGATTCACTGTTTATGAATTGAATATCCCTATGGTCTAAGATTGACAATCTTACTGGATAGCGTGCCTTTTTGCTTATATGAAGACTGATGGGACATCAAATTATAATGACCGTCACTGCGTATTATACCTGAAGTATTCGAAATAAACATGTTGATTTTGATATTACCACTATGGACCTTATGAATTGCCCCAGCTGGTCGTTGTGTGCCATGCATTGCGTTTCATGGTTAAATTTGCTGTTTTTTATATGACTGCCTATGGTGATGGGACGACTAGATGCTGTGGAATACCCACGATTGGTATTTTCGTGTGAAGTTTGACCATGGCAGCATTGTGTTGCATACGATGTTGCAACAGTAACGTTGCTAGGTAGTTTCTTTACAAGCAGTGTAGTCATGTCTATGAACTGATCAATTGTAACAGATTATATCTAAATGAATTTTAGTTATATTGATTATGATAACTGGAGCAGAAACTCAGACGCCTGGCTGAGCCACAAATGGATGAGATCCAGTGTGGCTTCCCAAGAAACCTAAGTACTCAGGACCTTATCTTCAGACTCAGGTAGCTGAGTGAAAATGCCTTCGAGTATAAAGGTGAGATGCATCTTTGTTTCTTGAATCAAGGTTCTCTGTAGCAAACTATGGGGCTGCTTGGTGAAGGACATTCCAGCAACTCTGATCCAAGCTATACAGAGCTTCTACAAGACTTGCAGAAATTATGTGAGGACAGCAAACCATAAGTCAGAAGAGTTCAGGATCACCACTGGTGTAAGACAAGGTGATATCCTGTCACCTTATCTTATTATACTACTCATGGACGATGTCATCAAAGCCTGTAAGGAAGAGGGAGGGGGCGGGGGCGGCGGGGGGCGTGGGGGGGTGTGTGGTTAAAGTATTCAGTGGGGTACTGGAAGATGAGACAGGTCTGTATTTCAGAGCTGGCCTTTGCCGATGATGTTGCCCTTATTGCTAAATCAGAGGCATATCTTCAATCCAACCTGCAAGTCTGGAAGGAAGAGCTGGAGAAGAGAGGGATGGTCCTCAGCAGCTTCAAAACAAAAGCCATGGTGATATCACGAGAGAAAAGAAGGCATCAGATTAAGCTGGGAGAACAGGTCCTGGAGCAGGTCAACCAGCTCCAGTCTTGGAGCTGTTACAGACTGGAAGGGAGGCACAAAAGAAGAGTTAGCTACCCGAAGAACTGCAGCTGGGAGACTTTTTCAGACCATAAATCAAGAATTCCTCAGCAAAAGTGAAGTTAGCAAGAAGACGAAGATGGCTGTATACTGCTCCAGACTACAATCCACAAAAGCCAGCTCCAAACCTCAGAAATCAGATGTCTGAAGAAGGTGGTTGAAGTAACAAGAAGAGATATGGTCCGCAACCAGACGATAAGGCAAGGCCTCAAAACCCAGCCATTGCAGATTCAAGTAGAACAGTTCCAACTATGATGGCTTGGCCATGTCTGCAGAATGGAAGAAGATCGGCTATCATGACAAGTATGGGAAACTAAGAGCCAGGGATCAAAACCTCCAGGATGACCCAGAGTCTGGTTGGAGGAGAACATCAGGCAATCTCTAAAGGACCGACGACTAGATTGGAACCAGACCAGAAGGAAGAGAGAGTATGGTGCTCCATCCTCCAGACCTCTACACCTCATGGTAGAAGAGGAACGACTAAGTAAATAAGTAAGATTATGATAACTGCCTACTTTTGGCTCAGAGAAGGATGTTTTGCAAATATATTTTTAAGTAAAAAATTAATTAAACGGAGTGGGACTGAACTGGGAGGGTGAGATTCTAGTTCAGCAATATGTGACTTTACACCAATAAGAAAAAAAATTAAAATTAAAATTAGAATTTTCATTTGCTTGTGATAGAACTTCTGGATCGATTTTCATTTGGATATACATTAAGAGTTTTTACTGCCAAGTAATTAAGAAGAGCTGAAATATTCATGTGTAAGAACACAAATTTACTTTTAAAAAAAAAAATACATTTTTAATGTCTCAAAAACATGATGAAAGTACGCTCCAGTCTACCTAGCTGTAAATGGGCACCTGACTATCCTCTTGAAATAGTATAGGCAAAAGGTACTATCATTACCCCATTTTCTTGTACGTATCCTGTTTCCTGATAATGCAACAATGTTTTGCAATCTGACTGAACACTATCAACTGGAGCTCGAGGTTTGAACAGTTATTAGAATAAACAGGAACAGTTACAATGTCTAGTCATTTCCTAAATGCTTATTATTTACCACTACAACTTGAACCATCCTCTTATAATATATTCATCATCAATATTTTCCTCTTCCCTCTCTACGGAGCATGGAGCCAGCACTGCAGCTGGCTGGCTGCCATACAGGAAGCCTGGCACCAAGCATATACATGCTCTCGCAGCAGTTGTTTCTGTAACAATTAATTTTACATGATGAGGTTCCCAGTATCATGCACAACCTCTGATTAATGCATGGAGGCATATATGGAGTCATCCTTATATGACCACCAGCTATGCACAAAGCTTCAATATATGTACGTGGAAGTGAACCTCTGTCTGTGAGGCTAATTACACCCTCATTGACTCTTGAAATCATCCACACACTTCCAGGGATTCCCCCCTGTGGTGAAACTTGTTGAGAACCCAGCATTGCACACTAAGCTTGGAGAAGTCACTTGAGCCTCAGTCGTAATTATTTGGCCTTGACTTGGTTGATTGTATGCTGAGGGATCTCACTATGGACCCAGTGATAGGCAGAGGACGCTGAGAAGTGGCTCTGTGCAGGACGCGACTATTTCTTGGGAGAGCCCAGAAGCAGAGTACAGTATTTTAGCTCTGCATAGTTGGAGAGCCCCCTTGGATGGCGGGGAATGCACAGTATGCCACACACTTCTTACTCCTAGCTTGGGACCAGAAGTGATGATCCTTTAAATGCAAGCCAAGAAGGAGAAACTGGAGCTATGTTTCGGAATGGCAGAAAAGCCACAGGAAAAGCCTAGATCTACAGTGTAGATAATACCATGCAGTCTTCAACTTGGTATTGGCTGCTAAAGAGCGAGAAGCTTAGCAGCCTTAGTTCAACAACAAGAAGAAGAAACCTCTCATTAGCCACCTTGTACATGATGAGGTTGCCAACCTCATGCACAAACCTTTCATTAGCCACCTTGTACATGATGAGGTTGCCAACCTCATGCACAACCCTCTCATTAGCCACCTTGTACATGATGCCTGAAGGAGAAAAATTCCTATTCTTACTTTGTCTGATAACAAGACTCCCAGGAACAACACGGGGAACAATACGTATTATCACAGGTAAAACAAACATAGTGCAGCAATGCCCCACTTAGCATATGTTACTTCGTTCATTAAAAACTCAACGAAAATTGATTTACCATAAGAATTAATATTAATGAAAGGAATTTGTTCCCGAGGCGTTGAATGTGGTTTCAAAATTAAATAAAAAGTGATTTAAAAAATCTAGTTAACAACATTTATTAACTTCTTCTTCTTCAAGTACCATGCCTAGTGGAATAGGAGACCATGTCTATCCACAACTTCCTGTCTCCAGTACAATTTATCAATTCTGCTGTTGACTTCTTTCCATGCCACGATGTCAAACTGTCCAGTTTTTGCTCTCTTTGTCTTCCCCTTTCTATTCTTCCTTCAATCTTACCTGTTGTTACGATATATTCCAGCTTTCCTCTTCTCATA
Source organism: Oreohelix idahoensis (assembly GCA_024509875.1). Classification (NCBI taxonomy): domain Eukaryota; kingdom Metazoa; phylum Mollusca; class Gastropoda; order Stylommatophora; family Oreohelicidae; genus Oreohelix; species Oreohelix idahoensis. The sequence goes on from JAMPIV010005526.1 coordinate 785,317, forward strand.
ACATGCCCACAAAAAGTGGATTGCTTCTTTCTAACGTGTGAAATAAGTTTCCTTTGCGCATTGGCCTCTTTCAGGACATCCTCATTACTCTTTTTGGCTGTCCATGGTATTTTTAATATTCTTCTGTAAATCCACATCTATTATTTATTAACAACATGTAATTATCAGACATACTGAACACAAACAAAATATTATTATGTACTGTACTTTAAAAAAACTATTGTAGGACTAATCGTTGCTTGTGGTTAAAGTTGTCATGGCAGAGTTGTCTTCATCATCAGATGACTGCTTAGAAGAAGGTATTGTAGGTGTTGAAAACATTTTTCTGACTTCAGATGTAGAAGACACGGCTCTTTGACCAATGAGGGTAGAAGATATTCAGGAGACTTTAAAAAAAAAATTGAGCTTGCTTTGCCACCTTCTTTTTCTTTTCAAGAAATACCTTGTAACAAGTAAGATTTTGTTCTATGTTACCGATTAACATCGAACTTATTCCATTTTGGGTCAAGCTTCTTTGTCCTAAAAATGACAATGCTTCTTGACCATCCCACCACTCTGAATGAACTTGATGAGCATGTAAAAGTTATATTTCTGACTCCCATGGAGTTAAGCGCTCCGCGTCAGATTGAATTTTTAAAGCTAACAGAAATATGGCATCAAATACAAACAGCGTTATATCAAAAAAGCACTAATGGAACAGCGTAAAACCTGGGGATTGGTGTATATTCAAAACCTTGTAAGCAAGACTCACCTACTGCAAGATGTACAGACAAGGCATTTCGGTCTAAGGTTAAGGCCCAAATATGTAGACTATGTACAGCAACGACCCCATCCAAGGTTGCTAGCTCTTTCTTCAATGATTCAATGGATAAATCTCTTGGTACACCTGTTAAAAAAGATAGCATAAGTAAATAAATAAGGGGGATGCCGTAAAGCTGGTAATGAAATAAATTTAGAAATTTAAAAAAAAATGATATGAAATCAGTTTTGCAAATTAACTTTACATGGGAAACACGGGATGTTTCGAGGTTCAACCTTCGTTAGCCACAGTTACATACAGGCGACAAAGACAAGAAATATAGACAGGTCAAAATAAAAATACCTGTCTATATTTCTTGTCATTGTTGCCTGTTTGTAACTGTGACTGACGAAGGTGAGACCCAAAATGTCGTGTGTACCATTAATTTGTAAAACTTATTCCATACCAGTTTCTTTTTTAATTTATATATTTAAAACAGACAGTCATACATGACGTATTTGTGAAATTATCTTGACATACACATCCATCTAGAGCAGGAGTTCATAACTTTTTTGTATGCCGACCTCTTTGATTGTTCAGTGAAGGCTACAGACCCCTTTGATTTGTCTAATAATTGTCTAATGAAGGTTAATGGGCCCCTTCTTTGGGCAAAAAAATGTACACAAAAGTATAATTTGAAATTTTACATTTTAGGTTATGTACATGGACACACAGTAGTCCATTTACAGACCCCTCAATGCATGGAGACATATCTGGAGTCATCCTTATATGACCACCAGCTATGCACAATCTATAGTAAGTAGATTTGGATGTAAACATCTGTCTGCGAGGCTAATTACACCCTCATTGACTCTTGAAAACATCCACCCACTTTCAGAGATTCCCCCTGAGGTGAAACATGTTGAGAACCCAGCATTGAACACTAAGCATGGAGCAGTCAAGCCCCTGACATAACTCTGGCTTTTACTTGGTTGCCTGCATGCAAGAGGATCTCACTATGGACCATATGTTATGCAGGGGGAGCTGAGAAGTGGCTTTGCATAGGATGTGACGAGTCCTTGGGAGAGCCCAGAACCACAGCACAGTATTTTAGCTCTGCATATTTGGAGAGCCCCTTGGATGACGGGGAATGTACAGTATGCCACACGCTTCTTCCTCCTAACTTGGGACCAGATGTGATTGTCCTTTAAATGCTGGTCAAGCTGGAGAAACTGGTGCTCATGACTTCAACTCAACACATTTCGGAATGGCAGAAAAGCCACAGGACAAGTGTAGATCTACAGTGTAGATAAATACCTAGGAATCTTCCAACTTGGTATTGGCTGTAAAAGAGCAAGAAGCTCAGCAGCCCCTAGTTAAATAAAAACATCGACAACAACAACAACAACAACAATGACAACAACACCAACAACATCGACAACAACAACAGACCCCTCAAGGGGTCCATGGACCACAGGTTAAGTAACCCTCACCTAGAGTTGCCTGCCCTTGTTTTTAGAGGAGCTACAGTAAAATATAAATAAGTGCAGTCATAATTGTCCTCTGAGCTCCTTATGGAGCATGGAGCCACCATTGTAGTTGGGTCCCTTGCAGGAAGCCTGCACCAAAGCAAGGACATCCTCCTGCAGTGGTGGTTTCTGTGGCAACTTGTTTTGCATGATGAGGTTGCCAGCCTCTTGAACAACCTCATAGTAGTCTCCTTATCTCCTACATGCCTGAGGATGCAGTAGTCCTATTCTTTCTGTCGTCCCTTCAGAGCACCCCCCCCAGCAGAAACAAGGGGCAATAACTGCAGTAGTCACACCCCGCTTTTTAGCACTTTGTTAATGACACTTTTTAATCATATTCAATTTCATAATTTTTGGCGCTTGCCTCCCTCATTCGGTGATTTTCAGCATGACACACTCGACAGCTGAGAAAGAGAAGCGAGTGCGCCTGTGCCATTTTATTCTCGGTCGTTCCGCACCTGTGTTGTTCAGTCTGTTTAGAGAAGTTCTCTCTTGTGTATTATTGGCTATTATAAAAACTGTTAAACTTATTACTGTATATGTAGTGTAATATTTTTGTGTTTATTTATAATGGACATAAAGTGTAGTGATAAAAAAACAATCCGTAAGCCTCTTACTTTAAAAGAAAAGTTACATATGATTAAACTAAGTCAGCAAGGTATGTCTATGGCTGAAATAGCCCGTAAGCTAGGCCTAGCTTGTCAAACAGTTTGTACAATTGTTAATGCTAAGGATAAAGTGTTAAAGGAAATTAAAAGTGCTACACCAGTGAACACTGAAGTGATTAGGAAGTGAGATAGCCTGATTGCTGACATGGAACAGCTTTTATCTGTTTGGATTAAAGATCAAACCAGCCACAATGTGCCTATAAGACAAGCCATTATCCAGGCCAAGGCCCTTAGACTCTTTAGTGCTATGAAGGCTAAGGGAGGAGAGGCAGCCGCTAAGGATACTTTGCAGAGGCTAATTTGATAGGTTTAAGACTCATACATGCCACACCTCGCAGATGAAAAACCTGTACAAAAAATCCAAAACCCTGTACAAAGACTGAAAAAACATATCAAAAGAGTTAATTCATGTAAAAACATTTTCAATTACAGTGGGCTGCATTATAAATGAGGCACGGGGACTTTGCCTTTTAAAGCAGGTCTTCACTTATTTTAAAACCCAAACAATAAATGTCCGAGTTTATTTTACACTGTAAAAATAATGTGATGGTGTCATCATTTAGTCTATTTCTGTGCTTAATTATCACTAACAGACTGGGAAATCCTGTGTTCAATAGGACCTTATAAAAGAACTCAGTTATAAGGGGAATGGGTTAGAAAACCTGTACAGAAATTATGTACAGAGTGTACACTTCTGAAAACGCAAACACCTTGTACAGATTATGGGTAAACCATAGCATGTGGCACGTATAAAGACTAGATGTAATCTCCACAACATAAAAGTGTCTGGTGAAGCAGCTAGTGATGATACTAAAATTGCAGAGAGTTACCCTAGAGAGCTAGCCAAGATCGTAGAAGAGGGTGGTTTTTCTAAGCAGCAGATTTTTAATGTAGACGATACGGCTTTATATTTAAAGAAGATGCCTTCTAGGACTTTTAAAGCCAAGGACGAAAAGTCAGTGCCTGGATTCAAAGCTGCAAAAGACAGGCTGTGTTGTTAGGGGCTGATACAGCTGGTGACTGTAAGTTAAAGCCATGATGATCTACAATTCTGAGAGTCCTAGGGCCCTTAATAACAATGCAAATCTAGCCTGCCAGTTTATTATAAATCCAATTCAAAAGCTTGGATCACAGGTGATCTATTCTCAACTTGGTTCACTGAGTATTTTAAGCCTACAGATGAGGCTTATGGCAGGGGAAAAAAATCCCTTTAAGATTTTACTGCTTTCTGATAATGCCCTTACCCACCCTTGACCTCTAATGGGTATGTTCGAGGAAATAAATGTTTTTTCTGCCTGCAAATACCACTTCATTGCTGCAGCCTATGGACCAAGGTGTGATTGCAGCAGTGGAATCATATTATCTGAGAAGAACCTTTGCTAAGGCTATAACTGCCTTAGATAGTGATAGTACTGATGAGCCAATTAAAAGCATTTTGGAAAGGCTTCACCATTTTGGATGGAATTAAAACTATAAGAGATGTATGGAAGGAAGTTAAAGAAACAACATTAAAAAATGTTTGGACGAAACTGATTTCCACAGTTATGGATGATTTTGAAGGTTTTGAGAATCCATTGGCCAAAGTCACTATGAATGTTGCTGCAATGGCTGGGTGGTTAGAACTGGAAGCAGAGCCTGAGGATGTAGTCGAATTGCTTGGAGCACATGTTATTGTTATTGTTGAACAGAATCGATATCATTGCACCCATAGGTCCTCCGTCTCCCTCAGTATATGTTGAAGAGTGTCAATGCTAACTGTTCCTGTAGCTCATTGGTTATATACAACAATGGATGCATTCTCTCATCATCCATCTTTGCTAGATTTACGTTTGATGCCAAATTCCAACAGTCTTAACCTTGATGATTCATCTATTGCAGTGTCATTCTCTAACAGGCGATCATTTATTGTTCTCAGTATCTCTCCCTTATCCATATCCAGTGTCACAACCGTGGGTGCTCTTGATGCTAGTCTGTCAGCTCTCTCATTACCATGTACCCCTGCATGACCAGGACAGTAGATCCACACCAGCTCCTGCAGATTCGAAGCTTCTACGAATGTTTTCCATTCATGCCTTAGCGAACCATTTTGAACCTTTCGAAGCATGGACTGAGAGCCTGACACAATGACTGCCTTTGTTACTGAAGTCTCAGTTAGCCACTTAAGGCTGTAGTTGCTGCCTCTACCTCCATTCTCATGCTGAAAGTTGTTATCTTTTAGGCCCCGCTATGTTCGGTGACGATTCTGCCCTTTACCCTAGCAGAGAAGCCCCAACCTGATCTCTCACCACGGATCACATACCCATCAGTATACACAATGGCATCATTATCCCTGGCATGATCATGTATCATGCTGATTAATTTCCAGTTGTGTTTTCCCATTGCCCCAAGTTTATGCTCTCTTCCAAGGGAGATAATGACTTGCTGGTAGTTAATCCAGTTTTAATCTCCCCCTTGCAGGAAGCCTGCACCAAGAATTCACATACTCTTGTTGCGGTGGTTTCTGAAGCAACTTGTGTTTACATGATGAGGTTGCCAGCCTTATGTACAACCTCATATCAGTCGCCTTGTACGCCTTTGTGTCATACGAGACCCCCGTAAACTATATGGTGGCATGTCTGCTATCCTGGTGTGCTGGGGCCATGTCTGCTATCCTGGTGCCATGTCTGCTATCCTGGTGCCATGTCTGCTATCCTGGTGCCATGTCTGCTATCCTGGGGCCATGTCTGCTATCCTGGGGCCATGTCTGCTATCCTGGTGCCATGTCTGATATCCTGGGGTGCCATGTCAGCTATCCTGGAGCCATGTCTGCTATCCTCTCTCCAAAAACGTTCATATGACAGTTTACTACCTTCTACTATATGTTCACTATCCTATCTTTGAGTGTCCATTGTCTCTCCTAGGTGCTATTATACCCTCCTCAATTTCATGACAGTCCCTCCTCGATCTTAACTTTATCCTCTTGAATGTCTAAAACCTGCTCCCAACTTGTTCCTAATTTCCTCCTATTAAATGTTAAACATCCTCCCCCAACTGTCCAACTTCCTTTCCTAAATATGGGATGGGTTTATTTAAAAAACAAAAAAGGTGACAAGGCAATATGTCTTACTATGACAAAATATGACTTAAACTTCTTACTATGACAAAATATGACGTCTTAGTATGACAAATTATGACTATGACTTCTTACTATGACAAATGGCAAAAAAATTTGCCGGTGTTAGTCTTTTGACAGAGTAAAACTTTTCCTCTATTTTAATAAATCCTCGCTTCACTACGCCTTATTGCAGTCCTCCTCATCTTCTCTTATTTCCTAAATGTGACGCATCTTCAATTTGTTCACTGTTTTCCTCAGAAATCTTCACTCTCCTCCCCCACCTCAATAATCATTATCATCATCAGTATTTTCCTCTGTGCTCCTTAAGGAGCATAGAGCCACCATTTGTTTTTCATGATGAGGTTGCCAGCCTGATGCAAATAATCACTATGCTGATCAGTTAAAAGACTCCACAAATTTCCAACATGTGATATTTTTTTATTCTGACATCACATTCTTCAGACCTGACGGCATCTCTTCTGTGTTCATTTTTCATGCCCAATGGAGTAAAAACTGTGGTCTTCAATCACAATATTCTTTCGAGCATCAATAAATGCCCAGTTCAATAGATGAAACTATTCCAACCTTACCTTCCATGACAACAAGCAGGGTATCCCTCAATACAGTGACTGTTGTGATGAGCACCAACAGTGAGAAGAGAAACGTGCATATAGGATCTGCTAGTCTGTATCTCTCATCAGTCTGAGGATGAATAAAGACATTCGCATATTATTCTGAGAATAAACAAGACATTCGCATATCAGGCTGAAGATGAATGAGACATTCACATATCAGTAAGAGAATGAATTATACATTTACATATCAGTCTAAGAATGAACAAGACATTCACATATCAGTCTGATAATGAATTATACATTTACATACCAGTCTGATAATGAATTATACATTTACAAATCAGTCTGATAATGAATTATACATTTACATATCAGTCTGATAATGAATTATACATTTACATCTCAGTCTGATAATGTTTATACATTTACATATCAGTCTGATAATGAATTATACATTTACATATGTCTGATAATGAATTATACATTTACATATCAGTCCGAGGATGAACAAGATATTCACATATCAGTCTAAGAATGAAAAAGTCATTCACATATCAGTCTGAGGACGAATGAGACATTCACATATCATTATATGACTAAACAAGACATTCACATATCAGTCTGAGGATGAACAAGGCATTCACATATCAGCCTAAGAATGAATTAGACATTCACATATCATTATATGACTAAACAAGACATTCACATATCAATCTGAGGATGAACAAGACATTCACATATCAATCTGAGGATGAACAAATCATTCACATATCAATCTGAGGATGAACAAGGCCTTTACTCATCAGTCAGAGAATGAATGCAAAATTAACACATCTATTAAGTCTAAGAATGAAAAAAAATAAATTAACAGTCTGAGAATAAACAAGAAATTCATAAAGCAGTCTGAGAATGAATGAGAAATTCCTATATTAAACTTAAAAAAAAAGAACAATAAATTCAATTAGAAATCCGTGAATAAACAATAAATACACATATTAGCCACAGCAAGGACGAGAAATTTACATATCAGTCTAAGAATGAACAGGAAATTCAATTAGCAGCCTGAAAAAGAACATGAAATTCACACATCAGTCCGAGAATGAACAAGAAATTCACATAAGAGAGAAATGAAATCTAAATAAACTAATGAACTAAAGGGTTTAGTGGCCCTGCGTCAATACAATGCTGAGGTTTTTGTGCCTTAAAGTTTCTACAGGTTGGAGTAGTCAGCCCCATGTCCAACCCTCCTTAGTCACCTTTTATGACATGCTAGGTTGGTTACAGTGTTACTGTTCCTTGCTCTTGTTCCAAGCCCTGGTCTCCTACAGGTTGGCTTTCTCTGGTGTGCATCATAACATTCCTTGTTCTGGAAACCCAAGGGTTTAAGACGTAGGAGACAAAAAAACGTGGAGAAGTGAACTCATGAAAAGACCTTCAGCTGACAGCACATGACAGGAGGACTTGGCCATATGACAGGAGGGCTTAGCTACATGATGACTGGAGGACATGGCTACATGACAGGAGGACTTGGCCAAATGACAGGAGAACTTGGCTACATGACAACAGGAGGACTTGGCCACATGACGACAGGAGGACTTAGCCACATGATGACAGGAGGATTTGGCCACATGATGACAGGAGGACTTGGCATGAGTCTGTTGAAGACTATGCTCCTTGGGGTGATGACGAGTAATGAATGAGTAAACAATTAAACAATAAAATTCTCTCTTGATGTTCTCTGTACAATGAATAATGTAATGCAGGGGTAAGCAACCCAACAGTTGTGAGGATCTATTTCAGAAACACTCTCTCTAATCATTTTCTTCTTTTTCTTGGATCCTTAGCCCCAGACTGACACAGCAGTCAGTGGCCATCACGCCTAGTGGCATCTTGTAGGGCAGCAACAAACTGTCCCCATTCTGCGCAGTCGGTGGCTATCCTTCATGCCTTGACTCAGCTCTGATTCACGCTTTGCATCTCAGCCTCCACTGTTTTCTGACAGGTTATCTTTGGTCTGCATCTCTTTTGCCGTCCTTCTGGGGTCCATAGCATAGCAGCTCTGGTGATGGTGTCAGGGTCCCTTCTGAGGACATGGCCAACCCAGTTCTAGCGTCTGCCTGCAATGATGGTGTGCACGCTTTTTTAAATTCACAGTGCAGACAGTTCCTGGTTGGAGATGGTATTCAGCCAAACAGATTTAAAGAATTTTCCTTAGGCAGGTTGTGAGGAATGAGGCTAATTTGGACATTTCCTTTTCTGTTACTCTCCAGCACTACTTGCCATACAAAAGTATAGAAATTATGCAACTCTCGTATAATCTTAATTTGGTGTTTGTGGTATACTGAGAAGATTTACAAATGTTGTTTAAATTTCCTGTCTCATTCATTGTCCTGACATTCCAAAATCCTATTCTTGTTTCTTGTTTTGTGATCAGGATGTCCGAGGATTAGAGAGGTAGAAACATCTACCTTGGTAAAATCATGTACCTAACAATTTTTAGTTTTCAGAGTATCTGGAATTTGGAATGAGTCCAACCAATATGAAACGCTTTTCTCTACTGCACCATCTGCTTCCTGCAATACCATCAGCACAGCGGTGGAAAATTCAATCAAATATTTCACAGAACGTTAACTTCAAAGAAAGACTGCTGTCTATCTTTTACAGTTCATAAATATAGTGAACGTTAGTAAGGTAGCTTGCAGGGTTTCACTGGGAATGTTGTGAATGTAACTTTACACCTGGAGACACCGTGTTTCTGGTGCCGATGGGGAGAGGGGCTAGTCTGAAATTTACCTAGGTTAAAAATTATTTCCCCCCTCCGTCCCCTAGAGATCTACCAAATTATGCCTTGGGATCTACATAGATTAAGACTGACTGGTTGCTGACTTCTGATGTAAAGGATAAGCTGACATGCAGTAGGCAACTGACAGGACATAAAAAGTCACCATGAGTGCTCTGATCTCCTCGCTTAAGTGTAAAGTTAAAATCTTATTAAAAACAAATAACAAACACTGAGTATATAGTTAGTCTGGATGTTACATATACACATTAGAAACAATAAAAGTGTAAAGTTAAATTTTTATAAAATACAAAAAATAATCAAGTGTATCAACTAAGAGTCTTCACTAGCATAACAAAACAAATATACTGCAAAAAGCTCTGCCCTGTTGTCTTAAATCTTGAAGAACAAGAAGCCAATAATTGCAGCTGATCTTCCTAGTGCTAGTTTTCCAGGGCTAGCATATCTGAACTACGTTTGGGACCCAAAGATGCAGCAATAGTGAATGCAGTCAGCGACCCATAGCTTGACTGCTTGCATCAGGACCAGCAAACCAGAGCTGGTCAAGACCGTACTCCACCTCCACGTGGTGGTCCTGGAAACAGTCTGCAGCAGTGCAGTCTGGCTGAGCGAGTACGGATCGAAATGGGAAGGCAAACCCGGACCCTAAAAAATGCAGTGCTGAAGTCAGATGTGTCGACCGAAAGGTGCAGATATCACAGCTACGGCGTAAACAGACACAACGCAACCACCGTCCTTTTCAGGGCGAACGAGGAAGAAGAAGAAGAACTACATTTTTGTTTCAGGGTGTCTCAATTTGATACTGTATTAGTCACATCATTCAGCCCCGTATAGTTACCCTGTCTGTGAAGAGACAAAGAAAGAACAAACTACTGCATCTTCAGGCATGTCGTAAAAGGCGACTAATAAGAGGTTGTGCACGAGCCTGGCAACCTCATCACATAAAACATATTACCACATAAACCACAGCTGTAAGAACATGTGAATGTTTGGTGCCCGGCGGCTTCGTGCAAGGGAACCTGCTGTAGTGCTGACTTCATGCTCAAAACAAGGAACACAAAAAAGAACAGAAAAAGAATTATTATTCAATTTCTTTTACAACTATGTATAACATTACCATACTTTAAACAAAAAAACCTTGGAAAGATCTAACCCAGGAGTTGTCGGCAGGGCTGGATTAAGGCCAACTGATGCCCTAAGCACCCCCCCCCCCCCCCCCCCCCTTCCCACCCCACGATTCCATTGCTTAACTGACAAGACATTAAGACTCAATAAATGCTGAAGAGACTGAAAATTTATATTTCTTCCTGGCCAGACTCCACTGAAATTCATGCAGAAAAATGGTGGTAGGACATGCAAACATTCTGAACTTTAGGTCTATGTCTGACACTTTCAGTCATTAACCATACCAAAGAAAAGGTTGTTTTTTTTTTTTTGGTTTTTTTAAACAATTCGGATTAAAGTCGAACATTGCAGATATTGAAAATTACAAAAAATTCGACTAAAGACGACTGTGGCAGTGCAGAGATGAGAGTTAAGGGCATGATAGCTAGAGGGACAATTCTGTGGTGACCCCCTTCCCTTGGTGCCCTAAGCACGTGCTTATTTTGCTTAATGATTAATTCAGCCCTGGTTGTCGGGATCTACTTTAGAAATACTAAGGTCTGGAAACACCTACCTTGATAAACTAATGTCAGTTTCCTGAATTCAGAGTATCTGGAATTTGGAATAAGTCCACCCTAATATATATTATTCACCCGTGTGTTACCGGGGCCCGAAAGGGGAGCAAAGAATAGTAACACTGCACCCTACCACGCATGTCGTAAAAAGCGACTAAGGAGGGTTGGGCATGGGGCTGTTTACCCCATCCCGTAAAAACTTCGCACAGTGGGCTGATCACCTGCTTGCCAACCAATCTGATTACGGAAACAATGATAGATTGTTTGGTCTGTTTTTGTTCCACAAAGACGCCACTAGGCGTGGTGGAAACAGCGATAGATTGATCAATTTGTTGTTGCCCTAAGACGCCACTAGGCGTACTGGCCACATACTGCTTTGCCGGTTGGTGGCTAAGGATGGAAGAAGAAGAAGAAGAATATATATTATTACTTATCTCTGTCGCAAGATCTGCTTCCTGCGATCCCATCACCAGAATGATGGAAAATTAAAATTAAATATTTTACAGAACATTAACTTCATTTCAAAGAAAAGATCACTTTCTACAGTTCACGAATAAAATGAGTTTTTGTAAGCTACTTTGCGGGTTTTCACTGGGAATGTGGTGAAAGTACATTTAGACGTTGGGATACCACACTTTTAAAGTGCTAGTTGCATCTAGGTTAAAAAGAATTTTTAACCTCTCCGTCACCTAAACATCTCCCTTGGGATCTACTGGTAGATCAAGATCGACTGGTTGCCGATCCCTGATCTAACCCTTAAAGTTTATCACTATATGAAAACTCAAAGTGACAGGAAAAAAGTTTATCACTATATGAAAACTCAGTGACAGGAAAAAAGTTAATCACTATATGAAAACTCAAAGTGACAGGAATAAAGTTTATCACTATATGAAAACTCAAAGTGACAGGAAATTCCATGCGTCAAACAGGGGAAGACCACGACATCACTTTAGAGTTAATCTATAAAACAGTAATGGTGAAAGTTGAGAACTGACTGTAAACTTGATGATTAAGGCAGCGACCAGGACTCCCAGGCTCTGTATGATGTCACCAACAACATGGATGAATGCTGCTCTCACATTGATGTTCTTGTGCTTGTGAAGGTGCTCCTCATCAGAGCCATGATCTTCTTCACTGTTTGATTCTGTATTGAATTTTTTTGGGTTGGGGGGAGGGTAGAAGAGGAGAGAATTAACACTAACAAATTATGTATAATTCTTGTTTAACAGTCACTACTAAAAGTTATTGTTATGGTTGAACACAACTGGCATCATAGCACTCTGGGCAAACCTATAGGTGCTCAGTCTCCCTCAATAAATGTCAAAGAGTGTGAATGCTAACGATTTCTGTAGCTTGCTGGTTGTGTACATGATGGATGCATCTTCTCATACGTCCCTCTCTGTTAGCCTTACGTTTGATGCTAAATTCCAACAGTCTTAACCTTGATGATTCTCCTATTGCAGTGTCATTCTCTGACAGGCGATCATTAATTGTTCTCAGTATCTCTCCCTTATCCATATCCAGTGTCACAACCGTGTGTGCTCTTGATGCTAGTCTGTCAGCTCTCTTATTACTGCATACGCCTGAATGACTAGGACAGTAGATCCACACTAGCTCCTGCAAATTCGAAGCTTCTATGAATGTTTTCCATTCATGCCTTAGTCAACCATTTTGAACCTTTTGAAGCATGGACTTACTGCTTTTGTTAATGAAGTTTCAGTTAGCCACCTTACGGCTGTGGTAATGGCCTCTACCTCAATTCTTATGCTGGAAGTTGTTATCTTGTAAGCCCTGCTATGTTCTGCGATGATTCTTCCCTTTAACCTTGAAGAGAAGCCCCAACCAGAATTCTCACTATGGATCACAGTAAACACAATGGCATCATTATCCCCACCATGATCATGCATCAGTTGATCAATTTCCAGTTCTGCTTTCCCATTTCAGGTTCTACACAATCTGCCATGTCTGATGATGACTTGCTGGTAGTTAATCCAGTTCTTATCACAATTACTCCACTCTTCCCCTTTGAATATATTTTCAACTGTGGTCACCAGCTTGATCGTTGTCTCTGCCTGGGCCATCCATGACATCCCCCTCTTTACTCTTGCTCCCTAAAACTAAAAGTTATGGCCTCTTATAGTTCCTGGGGAACTGAAGAGACAAAGAAATAATATGACAGTTGCTCCATCAGGCATGTTGTACAATGTGACGAATATGAGATCGTGTATAGTCCTGGGGGACTGAAGAGACGGAAATAATATGACAGTTGCTCCATCAGGCATGTCGTACAATGTGACGAATATGAGATCGTGTATAGTCCTGGCAACCTCCTCAGGATGAGCAGAAGGCACTGGGGATGTACAAGAGTCACTGAGGAAACCTGGTGATAGCATAACAAGGCAGTCCTTGTTCAGGAATCCCCAGGGTAAGAACAATAGAAGGAGACCTAACAAAAATATATGGAGAAGAGAACTGGAGACATACATGAAGGAGATAAAGCAGACATGGGTAGATCTTGAGATGATGGCACAGGACAGGAAGACTTGGCATGGGTTTGTTGAAGACCTTTGTTCACTGGGGTCAAAGGTAGTCCCATAGCAGATACTGCTGTAGGGGAGTGAAGTGTTACAGACTTTCATCATACTAGGTCCAGTATCGAGAGATGGGGGGGGGGAACCAGTTTCCTTCCTTGCTGCCTTTTCCTTCCTTAACTCAAACAGCAGTCAGGTACCCCTTTACAGCTGGGTAGACTGGAGTGTGTCGGTAGGGTGACTCGAACCCAGCACCTTTGCCACAACAGACCAGTGCTCTAACCACTCTGTCAGTCGGACCGGACACTCACTGGGGTGCTTAAGGGTAATGAACGAAGGATGAATAAATATCTATATACGGTAGCTGAACAAGATGATCTTTATACGAGTACTTACTTACTTACTTAGTCGTTTTTCTTCTACCATGAGCTGTAGAGGTTAGCCAGAGAGAGTGCCATGGTCATTCCTTCTCTAACTTGGGGTGTAGAGGTTAGCCAGAGAAATCACCATACTATTGTCTGTTTTCCTTTTTGCCTGGTTCCAGTCCTTCAGAGAGTGATGATGCCCTCTCAGTGGCAAACTCTGAGCCATTCTGGATCCTAGGCTCTTGGTTCTTCCAGGAGTTCACAAAGAGCAGCAAGGATTCCTTTGCATCCCTTAGTGGTAAACAATGAGCTTTATGGAAATGACTTAAAGTGTAGCTGCTCCTTTTATTCTGAATAGCTGTTCAGGCCTCAAGCCCTATTTGGGCTGACAGGGTTCAGTCAGGTTGAAACAAGTTGTTGCATAATTAGGAAATGCTAAATCAGGAAGTAGGGCACATCAGAAAACGGGGTAATGATAGTAGGCTACCTTCTGGGGAGCCAGTTATTTGATGTCTGCAGTCTGTACTTACTTTTGTATTTACTTAGTTATTTCTATTCTACTTTGTGATACAGAAGTTAGCCAGAGGGAGCACCATGCTATCCTATCAGTTGTCTTCCTTTTGGCCTGATTCCAGTCCAGTCCGCAGTCCTTCAGAGATTGTCTGATGTTGTTTCTGGGACGTCCTGGAGGTCTGGATCCCTAGCTCTTGGTTTCCCATGTTTGCCTCGGTAGATGGTCTTCTCCAATTTTGCAGACATGGCCAAACCATATCAACTGAGGATGATCTTTATCATTTGAATAGTTCTCTGCCTCTCCTTATTTGTCTTTATTTTATTGATAGAGTGGCTAGAGCACTGGCAAAGACACCAACATGATGGCATCACATTTCAGTCAACCCAGCTGTAAATAGGTACCTGACTCTGCTCTTGAGTTAGGGAAGACATAGGCAGCAAGTCTCAAATCTACACCTAGTATAATGAAGTCTGTAACACTTTACTCCCCTAAGGCAGTCTCTGCTATGGGACTATATATATATATATTTTTTTTTTGATAAACAAAAATATTTTTTTTTTGGTGGCTGTTGTATTCAGGTTTTAGAATATTTTTTAGTTCATTATGTTCTTCTTTTTCTTCAACGTCCACAGATGGCAATTTTAAAGGGCCTTTAAAATATTCAATTCTTCTGTTATTTAAAAACAAATAAGTTTTTAACTTCGTTACAGAAACAGCCCACATTTATAATTACCTTCATCTGCAGGCGCCATTGCCATGGAATTGACATCTCTAAGCTGCTGATCTGACGGACTAAACTCACTATCCTCATTTAGGCGCTGGTAATCAAATCCTTCTTGCTGTGTGCTAGGATTTTCCTCCCTTCTTCTGCCCTTGGTAGCCACATCCAAGGGGTCATTCTTATTGTGGTTGTGGCTGTGTCCGTGACCTCCAGCGCCGTGTGAATGACCATGCCCAAACTTGCTGTGACTGTGGGCATGACCGCAGCACATCTCAGAATGAAGTACCAGTCCCATTCTGAAACAGACAGAGCAAAACATCAGATAATAGCTACGCTAGTAAATAATGGTGTTGAAGTAACAAGAAGAAACATGGTATGTCATAGCCTCAAAACCCAGCACATGCAGACCAGAGTGGAACAGCTTCAATTACGATGGTTTGGCCATGTCTGTAGAATGACAGAAGATCAGCTATCATGACAGATATGGGAAGCCAAGAGCCAGGGATCCAGACCTCCAGGATGATCCAGAGTCCGCTGGGAGGACAACATTAGACAATCTCTAAAGGACCGAGGACTAGATTGAAACCAGGCCAGGAGGAAGACAGCCGATAGGATAGTACGGCATTGTCTCTGGCAAACCTCTACACCCCAGGGTAGAAAAGGAACGACTTAGTAAGTAGTAAATGATGGTCAGTGTTTGATTGGCTAAGCAGTTAGAGCACTTGCTCTCTGTGGCTAAGTTACCGGGTTCAGGGATCAAAACCTGCTAATATCATGCTCTAGTCTACCCAGCTTTAAATGAGTATGTGACCCTGTTCTTGAGTTAGGGAAGGCAAAGGCAGAAAGGAAAGAACTTGGTCACCCCACCTCATAAGGCTGGGCCTAGTTTGGTGGTCTCTAACACTTTACTCCCCTATGAATGTATCTGCTATGAGACTATCTATACCTTTTTTTTTAAAAGTAAATCATGACCTATAATATGTTGCCTTACAACTACAGTAAGGACCCAACATCAGTCAATCAATCAATACCCTTTAGCTCCCTGAGGAGCATAGGCCTTCAACAAACACATGCCAAGTCTTCCTGTCCCACGCCATCCGCTCAAGTTCTTTCCATGTTTTCCTCATCATCCTAGACGAAAAAAGGTTAGTTGGCAACCCAGACTCCTTTCGGCTTTCTCTGGGTTGCTTCATGCGCCTCCTTTCCAGAGGACCTTCTGTCTTGGGCGGCTGCCTTGATTTATATTCTGTATTTGACTTGTCCATGTTTGTTGAAGTTTTTGTGGTAAAAAGTTTTTTACGGGATGCGGTAACCAGTCCCATGCCCAACCCTCCTTAGTCACTTTTTACGACGTGCATGGTAAGGTACAGTGTTACTATTCTTTGCTCCCCTTTCGGGCCCTGGTAACACACGGGTGAAGGTCCCAACATCCTAGGGTAATTTGTTCCACAAAACTCATTGTATGTTGAAAATATTGTAAGCTGAAGCCAGTATACGAAAGACGCAGCAATAGAGACCGCAGTCAGCGACTCATAGCTTGACTGCCTGCGTCAGGACCAGCGAACCAGAGCTGGTCAAGACCGCACTCCACCTCCACGTGGTGGTCCTGGAAACCGTCTGCAGCTGTGCAGGCTGGCTGAGCGAGTGTGGATCGAAATGGGAAGGCAAACCCGGTCCTAAAAAATGCCGTGCAGAAGTCGGATGTGTCGACCGAAAGGTGCAGATATCACAGCTACGTTGTAAACAGATACAACGCAACCACCGTCCTTTTCAGGGCGAACGAAGAAGAAGAAGAAGAAGAAGAAGAAGCCAGTATACATATCTTGGCAGGAATACAGACAAAGTTGGAGGGACAGACAATGATATAAAAATAAGAATACAAAAAACAAGAGTAGCTGTCATGGCATTGGGAAACATATGGAGAACAAGAGAAATCACGTCCAACATTAAAATAAGAATCTTCAACTCAAATGTCAAGTCAGTCCTATTGTATGGCTCTGAGACATGGAGAACAACAAAACCAACAACTAAAACAGCAACAGACTTTCATAAATGAGTGCTTGCGTAGAATAGAAGCATTGACATGGTACAACAAGGTCACCAATGTGGAACTGATGACAAGAGCCAGACAAGTGTCAGTGGAACAAGAGATGAAAAGAAGACGCTGGTGATGGATAGGACATTACTTTGAGGAAACCTGTGGATAACATTATAAATCAGTCCTACGGTAAGAGAGGCAGAGGTAGACCAAGAATCACACGGAGAAGAGAACTGGAGACAGAAGTGAAAATGATGAGGAAGATGTAGAAAGAACGCAGATGGCACAGGACAAGAGGACTTGGTATGTGTTTGTTAAAGGCCTATGCTCCATGGGGAGCTAAAGGGTATTGATTGATTGATTAAAGCCAATAATGCATTGATTTTCTGTACTGTTCCAAACCTTTGACATGTGACCTCCAAAACCCATTACATAGGTATTACTGACATGTTACACTGTACTTCATGCTATCATTACAAATACATGTTTAAAAAAGAGTATTTCATAAATATTTATAAAAAAAGTGTAAAATAGTAAACATATAAATTTGCATTTAAACAGTCAGGCCTGTAATTGAATATGGCATGTCAGCCTGGGCCATGGCATCTAAAACAAACACAGAACGTCTAGGGAAAGTAAAAAATTCAGGCCTTAGATTAATCACTGGAGGGATGAAGACTACTCCAATCCAGGCAATGGAGAGATACACCAACATCCGCTCCCTTGATGACAGACCTGAGGAAAAGGGGTTTATTCACAGCGAGAAGCTTCTATGAATGCCAAATCATCCAATGCATGCCAAACTCCATAGCTTGACAAAAAACAGGCTGAAGAGAACCAGCTTCTTAAACATCTCAAAACATTTGCATCAATGTCATGAAGACCTCCTCCCAAAACAACCTACCAAAATGGAAATGTTAATTGATTATGAGGAGCCAAAAAATACTACCATGAAAATATAACTATCATCACAGAAGTCCCTGAAATAAGAAAGAAAGACAACCAGACCCCTCCATAACTAAGAGCCTTAACTCAGGGGATGACTGAAGAAAAGTACAAACCGAATGAGTGGACACACATATACACAGATGGATCTGCAGAGGGGGCAATAAAGAATGGCGGAGGAGGCATTTTTATAAGATTCGTTAACGGAAGATCATCCGAAAGGCCTTCCCAACTGGAAAGATCTCCTCCAACTTCAGGGCAGAAGCTATGGCACTATTACAAGCTCTGAAAATCCTCACCAGATCAGAACAACAGCCAACAGCTAAGATAGTAATCTTCAGTGACTATAGATTACTACTGGAATCAATACAGAACACCAGATATGAAAACATGACGCATGAGATCAGATCTGAGCTTAACATTATCCAAAGGTCATCAACCATTGACCTTCAGTGGTTACCCTCCCATTGTGGAATCACTGGGAACGAGAGAGCAGATGAGTAAAATGGAACAATTCAGCCACCCATTGCCCTATCGCGAAGCCAAAACCATCATCCACAACAAGTACAAAAATCAGTGGAAGGAGGAAGGGGATATATACAACAGAGTGGACCCAATCCACCAACTTAACAGACACCAACAGACTATCATATCCCGCCTGAGAACTGGACACTGCAGACTAATAGGCCATCTCTATCGCCTCAGGATATCTTATACAAACGAAAGTGAATCCAGACCCCCGAACACATTCTCCAAAACTGCCCAGCCCATGATGACCCACGATGTCTGGCCTGGCCAGAGGGTGAGGAGCTCTAGCAGAAGCTATGGGGTTGCCGCGATGACCTGGAAAAGACTGGACTTCGTCCTGGCGACAGGCCTGCAGTTTTAGAATGACTACAAACTGAACGCAGAAGAAGAAGGAGCATTTCAACTTATGACGCAACATGCAGGGCTGATAAAACCGATAATGGCGTAGTGCAGGTGGGACAGCTGTCTTTTCAGTTTTGCCTGTTGCTGTTACAAAGACAATGTCCAAAGTGCACTGTTTTTTCTTACAACTTTTTTGTGTGTAGCTTCCTGAAGCAAGAAATGACTGTATCTTACATTTCGTGACGTCTTCATTTAGCGAAGTACGTTGCACTGTTTGGTTAAGCATGTAGCCCAGTGCATCTGATTTCAACAGGCACTTCTGTGGGGTCGCATTCCTTAGCTCGTGACTGTCTCCAGTCTACCTGCAAGGCAGCAGGTGGTTTAAAATCAGAGTGTTTTTTCTCTTAGTTAAACTGCTATCTAAGGCTGGCGAGCTTCATCTACCAGGAATTTAACCCATGTTTGCATTTTGGGTTAGTGCTGGACAGAGCATGGTCCACTCCCCAGTGGGTATTGCGCCTGCACCTTAAGGGGTCCCAAACTACTCCCGACCCGGTTATTCCGCCGGGCATTCGGTCGCCCCCATAGCAAACTCTGTGGAAATAGGGTCATGGCATAAGGGTGTTGCTATGGACACGTTTGTGCAGGACAGGCCATATGCTAGTGGCTTTACTATCAGAGCAAGAGCTTCCGTGGCGATCACTACACCTGGATGTGAGAGGGTGTGTGTTCGCATCAACATCCATGTAGGCGGGACGTCAGGGCCCAGACCCTACACAGACCACATATGAGGAACGGAGAAAGAGCATATGACCATCACCAGTGCCATTCCTAGAAAAACTCTACGGAGATGTCAACTGCCTCAAGACTGACCACTGCTGTCTTTGAACATATTCAAGTTGACGTCTGAGGGTGATCTTTGAACATATTCAAGTTGACGTCTGCGGGTGATCTTTGAACATATTCAAGTTGACGTCTGCGGGTGATCTTTGAACATATTCAAGTTGATGTCTGCGGGTGATCTTTGAACATATTCAAGTTGACGTCCGCGGGTGATCTTTGAACATATTCAAGTTGACGTCCGCGGGTGATCTTTGAACATATTCAAGTTGACGTCTGCGGGTGATCTTTGAACATATTCAAGTTGACGTCTGCGGGTGATCTTTGAACATATTCAAGTTGACGTCTGCGGGTGATCTTTGAACATATTCAAGTTGACGTCTGCGGGTGATCTTTGAACATATTCAAGTTGACGTCTGCGGGTGATCTTTGAACATATTCAAGTTGATGTCTGAGAGTGATCTTTGAACCTGTTCAAGTTGACGTCTGCGGGTGATCTTTGAACATATTCAAGTTGACGTCTGCGGGTGATCTTTGAACATATTCAAGTTGACATCTGCGGGTGATCTTTGAACATATTCAAGTTGACGTCTGCGGGTGATCTTTGAACCTATTCAAGTTGACGTCTGCGGGTGATCTTTGAACATATTCAAGTTGACGTCTGCGGGTGATCTTTGAACATATTCAAGTTGATGTCTGAGGGTGATCTTTGAACCTATTCAAGTTGACGTCTGCGGGTGATCTTTGAACCTATTCAAGTTGACGTCTGCGGGTGATCTTTGAACATATTCAAGTTGACGTCTGCGGGTGATCTTTGAACATATTCAAGTTGACGTCTGCGGGTGATCTTTGAACATATTCAAGTTGACGTCTGCGGGTGATCTTTGAACATATTCAAGTTGATGTCTGAGGGTGATCTTTGAACCTATTCAAGTTGATGTCTGAGGGTGATCTTTGAACCTATTCAAGTTGACGTCTGCGGGTGATCTTTGAACCTATTCAAGTTGACGTCTGCGGGTGATCTTTGAACATATTCAAGTTGACGTCTGCAGGTGATCTTTGAACATATTCAAGTTGACGTCTGCGGGTGATCTTTGAACATATTCAAGTTGACGTCTGCGGGTGATCTTTGAACATATTCAAGTTGACGTCTGCGGGTGATCTTTGAACATATTCAAGTTGATGTCTGAGGGTGATCTTTGAACCTATTCAAGTTGACGTCTGCGGGTGATCTTTGAACCTATTCAAGTTGACGTCTGCGGGTGATCTTTGAACATATTCAAGTTGAGGGTGAACAAAGAAGACTGTTTTTTTTTAAACAATTTTATTTTTGTAGCTTCCTGAAGCAAGAAAGGATTGCGTGTTACATTTAATATATCAAGAGTTCAGTGTCTCTTTGTTGGTGTGGGGGGGGTGGGGGGGGGGGTGGGGGGGAAGGGGTTAACAACTTTTCTAAAACGCTATCATCAAGAAAAGAGGATCTTCAACACCTCAGCTAATACTTTATGGGTGAACATGCAAGTGACAATATGGAGGGGAAAAAAAATAATAACAACCAAAAAGCTACAGATTTTCATAAATGGATGCTTGCATACGACAGAAGGATTGAAGTGGTATGATAAGAGCACTAATGTGGCATCTTTGAAGTAGATGTTCAGAAGACATTTTATCAGTGCCACAGTTACACTCATCAGTAGTTCCTATCTTTAGCTTATTGAATAGATGGTATCCCAATCAGTTGTGGCCCGTGCGGAGTCTGAAGATTATCACTTCTCATCTGCTGAGCTGGTAATATGCATTATTTTGTGTGTCCTAGATGCTCTGCATCCCGTTTGTTTCTGTATCTGACTGATAAAACGCTGTGCCCCATTGGCAAATGAAGGTGGAAAGCTACCTCAACCTGATACAAGCATAACTTTCGAAATGAAAGCTCAGCAAGTCAATAAAGTAACCTATAATAATCATGTCCCTTTTCGACCCCTACGGAGCATGGGGTAGTACAGCAGCTGATTCACTTGCAGGAAGACTGCAGCCAGTAAAATTAAAACATGCATGTGCTATGTGCTCCTGCAGCGGTGGTTTGTGAAGCAATAAAAAAAAAAAAAAAACAAAGGAACTAAATAAAAATATCCACTTATTAGTTATAGATATTTCAAGTTCCCAATGCCCACAGTTCAAGTGAGTACTAGTCCCTACAGCCAGCTATCACTGAGAAACGTCTTACATGTTGTACCCAGTTGTGATAAAAGTAAGTTTGAGAAAACTTTCTACAATGGGAAACTTCTTACACGTTATGCCCAGTCGTGATAAAAACACGTGTCAGAAAACTTTCTACAATGGGAAACTTCTTACACGTTATGCCCAGACGTGATAAAAACACGTGTCAGAAAACTTTCTACAATGGGAAACTTCTTACACGTTATGCCCCGTTGTGATAAAAGTAAGTTTCAGAACAACGAGAAACTTCTTACACGTTATGCCCCATTGTGATAAAAGTAAGTTTCAGAACAACGAGAAACTTCTTACACGTTATGCCCCATTGTGATAAAAGTAAGCTTCAGAACAACGAGAAACTTCTTACACGTTATGCCCCGTTGTGATAAAAACACATGTCAGAAAACTTTCTACAATGGGAAACTTTCATACACGTTATGCCCAGTCGTGATAAAAACACGTGTCAGAAAACTTTCTACAATGGGAAACTTCTTATACGTTATGCCCCGTTGTGATAAAAGTAAGTTTCAGAACGAGAAACTTCTTTCACGTTATGCCCCGTTGTGATAAAAGTAAGTTTCAGAACAACGAGAAACTTCTTACAAGTTATGCCCCGTTGTGATAAAAGCAAGATTCAGAAAACTTCCTATACTCTTTCTTATCAAAATACTCAATTGTTTTCTTTTAAATTTCCTTGTCTCGCTCAAGGACGTGAGGAAAAAAAGTTACCACGATTCAACTTGACAAACATGGACGCATACACATAGAGAAAACGCTCATCTCTTCCTGTTTCATTTTTTTTTTAGTTCCTTTGTCCCTGACAAAGGTCTTGTGGTCTTGACGTAGGCAATTTTCTTTTTTTCTTTGTCCGAACAAGATGATGCATTACATTTGTTTGTTTTATCATCATCATTGTTATTTGCGCTCCTTACAGAGCAGGTGACCACCACAGCAGCGGGTCCACTTGTAGGAAGCTGGCTCTAAGATGTCCCCATTCTCTTGCAGCTGTGGTTTCTGCCACAATTTGTTTTATATGACGAGGTTGCCAACCCCCATATTAGTCGCCTGGTACGACATGCTGGAAAGTGTAGTAAAGCTATTCTTTCTTTGTCTCTTCATAGACCCCCCGGGGAACTAAGTGGGGCATATTTTTGTTTATAAAAACCCCACGTATAAAACCAAACCAAAGCCTCATGTCAGTTTAATGTGTGAAATAATCAATAATTCATTCCATTAAACCAATTAAAAAAAAAAATAAAACACACACGAGTACAGTGGAAAGGAAAACAATGTTGTAACGCGTGTTGTTTGGAGGAGGGGGGAGAGAACAAGGACTTGACAACGGTGATTGAATGACTTGCTATTTCAGTTTTCATAACAAAAAATTTTCCCAAACAATCTTAAGGTTTTCGGACTTTTGCAAACAATCGCGCAAACACGGTACCAAATGTTTATGTTTAAATTAATTCCACGTGTGCTGTTAAGGCTTCGTGGGCTGATGCTTTCACTTTTTGCTTAAGACGAACTGTTTAGGCTCAAGTCAGACTATGCTTTTTTTTTAATCTCAATAAAATTGTGCCTCGTTTTGGCGAGATGTGTCCCGTTCAACCAAGTCGGTTATATTAGGGCGCATGTCCAAATATTTAAAAAAAAACCCTCAGGTCTGTTGACGTCTATCTGTTAGACTATGCTACCTAGGGATATGACTACTAAACTCTAAAGTTAAAGAATCAAGTATCAAACAACACAGCAAGAGAAAGACTGGCAAATGAAAAGCAGTGGTCAATCTCAAATACATTCTCCAAACAAGGTAAACGGTAAAGAATCCCCTTACATGCCCACTGAGGCATATTGGGAATATGGTGTTAGGCCCATATTTTCTTGACCATCGGCACACTAGGGGTGATGTGGTCAGCATCACGCCGGCCGCCTTAACCTTCGCAGAGTTGCGCTGGTACCCAATTTTTGAGGCTGGGTAGCCCCCGGAGCCGTTTGCGGTCTAAAAAATCCCACCCCAACTGGGGATCGAACCATGGACCACCGAGCTAGGAAGCCAGTGCACTACCGCGGCTCCTACGTTCTCCAAAGACAAAACAAACAATTACTGAGTTTGAAATGAATGTTCAGGAAGTCAATGAAGGCACCAAGGTTGCCACTCAAGTTCTAGAGATAAACCCAGATTTTCTTCTTTAAAAAACCCAGAAATACCCAGATTATTTTATGCCTCAAATACACGGGATAGACGATACTTACACAATATTTTAGTGCAACTTTAGCATACATAAACTGTGTGCTACCAATTTTTATTTATTTCTTCCTTTTTATTTTATTTTTTATTACCAAAAATTCACAATTATATAAAAAATGATTTTATTAACCCCCCAATATACGAACTCTTGAAAATGAGATATTTTAACAGTAATATACTTACAGTAGTTACAATTAACAAAATGTTCCTCAAATCAAATATAAGTTGTAACTTGTTACTGTTGAAAATTGTCACTTGTCAGCGACTCGGCATCCATGTCGATAACTTCTCCTTCGTCAAGATCATATGCATGAATTGAAAACGTGGAATCTTGACTGTGGAGATCCAAAATCTTTGCATATCTCTGCCGACAACGTCCTTCACGCACATCTTCAACCACGCTTTTACTAGGATTAAACTTATGACAAACTCCTGTCGTGTGAAATTCTAATCCACATATATAAATTAAAAAGTAAATGTAAAGCCTAACAAATAAATTCAATAAAAGGAAAGAAGAATGGTAAAGAACAGTGCTGTCACAATGACTGTACTCGAAATCCCCCTTGTTTTCTACTTCGTCTGCAAATTGTAACGTTTCACGTTGATAGTAAAAGCCTACTGCAGCATACACGCTTTCTACGATAAAACGTGTACTGCCTTTCTAAGAAAAACCTTGAGATACGCAAGCTGACCTATATTTAATATTCCATTCATGTCATTTTATACACTAAGTTACCATAAACGAAAGACAGATGGAATTAGGATAGAGAGAAGGGAGGGCTGAAAGCCGGAACGCATGCCACACTAACACGCGTCTCGCTATACAATTACTACCATCACGCGTGTAAGGCCACAAGCACTAGCTTTTTTCAAATCGACAGTGATAAAAAACACTACCCATACGAGAGTTAGGTTTAAAATACTTACAAAACGCTTATTAGGAAACATGACATTCTACTGTTTTATGTCTGAAATCCTGACATTAGTATGACAGTACAGCAGACACCATAAAGTTTGGAAGTGAGGAGGTGGCAACAGCACGACTATCCTAGAAGAAAATGCATATTTTGAACGCAGCCCCTTAGCCCCATTAAATTTATATATTTGGGTTCCTTAGGACTTGCTGACAAAGAATATGTTAAACGTTACGCAAACAGTCTAGGAATTAACAAATTATAGCCAAAAGAAATAGTGAGGGTGTCAGACAACACCAAAATCAGAATCGCTCAGTGGCAGATTTTGACACCACCATTGTACGGGAAATAGGCCAACATGTTACCTCCTATTTGATTGGCAGAAAGTAAATGTAAGGCTAAACACGATTAGTCGGGCTACAAATACTATCTTTTGTTGTTAGGGGAGACGGAAGGAAGGGTACTTTTTTTCAAACGCTTGTGTAAACATGGCTCGATTGGTTAGACCCGCCAATATAGTCAATTAGGAGCGTCAGGTCAGCACCACATTTTCAAATAAACTTACTAAAGAACCAGTGCGTTGAGCGCCAGTTCATATTTTTCTAAATAAAAGCCTGGGACATCGGCAGATCGAAATTGTGCTATATTCATTGCCAGTCAACGTAACTGTGTATTATTCCATGAATTGTGGTAAGCTTGATATATTCAATATCTTTTTAATGAAAATTGAATGTAAATTGATAATTTATGTCTGTATATGTGTGTGGTTCAGTAGCGAACATGAGGCAAGGCCTATATAGTGCTCCAACCTGAACAGAAGGTGTCGGAGAAAAGTAAAACTACATGGAATTGCCAAACAGTACACTGACACCTATCTTATTGACTAGAAAGAAATAATGCTGGAATTGCAGAGGCGTAGAAACCATTAGGGAGGAGTATACTGGTGTAAATGGTTTCAGATGAAGCTGACAGTTGGCCTACCGCTCTGAACTCAGTGTTGTTATGTATTGTGTTCAGTCTGGAAATAGATTATAAATTAGTTATGAAGTAGGAGGTACAACCTTCTTGTTTCAGGGACTGTGGTCCTAAAGTTATTGAGCAGCACCTGGTCTGAGCTTTGCTGAATCTGGAGGTTGACAGCATACTCCTGGGTCCAGTGAGGTGTCTCCAGAACACAGGGGAGCAATCGAGCAGAGGAGTCTTTTCCTGCCGCCATCACGAAAGTTAAGCCTCTGTGGCCAGTGGAGCTCAACATTATGTGTCCCCTCAAAAATTGACATTTTAGTAAAAAAGAGGGACAATACCTTGTTTAAATTGACAGGAACTGTGAACTTTTCCCCCATACTATTTCCCAGATAAACAAACACTTGAAGTCATGATGACAAATAACAACATAGCTTGAAAAACAAAACCTGTATTACCTCATAGTACTACTACACAACTGACACACATAGGATAATATTAATAAAATATGTCCCTACAAGGTTCATATTTATAAATTATGTATATATAAATTGTGATTACAATTGATTGTGATTCCTGGTTCACTTTGTAGTTGAATCAGGATATATATATAGTAGTGAAAGTAATTAATACATAAATATTTGAAACTTTACCAGTGACTCATTTAAGATAGTCTTATAGAGTGTTAAATGTGTGTGAGTGTCACAGTGTTGTCAAGTGTGGTGGAATAAATTAAATTGTTTATCTGTCTGTTGTTGTTGTGACTTACACTTCATCATATACATACCTGTTGCGTGCATATTTTGACGCACATATTACAAAAATCGATATGGCTATTTAATATGAAAAAAATATAGTCATTCATTCATTTGTGTATGAAAATGCTGTCTATGGGAAAGCTAGATAATCCATGATTGTTTTACACTTTTGATTATAGAAGTAATCGTTCTTGATATTGATTCGGCGCATGGATATGACACCCATGTCCGTACTTATTTGTTAGGGCCAGAAAATATATTAATTTGCTTATTATGTTTATGGCCTGAATTCATATGTATTACATATTATTAGTACAAGTAGAATCAGTCCTATATTGTATATTTTGGATGGGTAGGCAGGACTATATTCTTGTTATGCCGCTCTAGCGGAAGTAGGAGTTGTCTTGACAAGTCGTGATGAGTTCCGAGGTACCGTTTACAATGGCGGTTACGCATTTTCCAGGGCTGGTAGATTCTTCAGTAAAAATGATTTACGAAGTGGTTTTTTCTTCTGTAGGAGATTGTGTCTCTACTAGAGCTTGTGTTAGAGACTCTCCTAATGTACGGTACCATGTATGATTCGGACTCCAGGTAATTCCAGACCCTATTTTTGATGATCTCATGTCGGTTAGACCTAGCTGGAATAGTATGCTTCGCAACGCTAGGGTCGTGTTTGTATCGACAAAGATGACGGGCTTCCATACAACAATTATGTCTACGTGAAGTAACTGGATTACTGTAGAACTGTTTGGAGGAACTTTAGGAAATCATTCATATGTATTTCGAATTAACTTTGGCTTATATATATACCCTCCTGTGAGCGAGTGAGCGACAACTCAGGAAGGCGGCCATGTTACATTCCTGTCATCGTATTTTTGAATCACTGTCCAAAGAACGGGGCATGTATCTTACTATTCGGACAGTGGCAAGGAGATCTCAATTTTGATAGAAACCCCTTCCATGGTTTCATAATATGATATAAACTGTGAACATAAAGCAACTTTAGTTACTTACCGATCCGCCTTCACTGACGCGCTTAGTCAGATAGGGGATGCGGCCATTATGTATCATGACATTAGAAGCTATTGATGTACTACCCATTATTTATGAAGGTGTCATGACTTGGGATCTACTATGTATGCCTGCAAATTGATGTGTCAACCTGTACCCATGATTTACTCGTTATGTCCCAGTGTGTGCGTCTAAATAAACGGTGTAAACAAAGATTCCAGCAGTCTGCATTGGTGCCTTGTAGACACAAGTGAATGAGTGTTTAGATTGGTCAGAACACGAACAGTACACCATTCGCGTTAATCACACTCTACACTTCTACTCCATATATTCACCATCCTGCGTCGGTTGAATTGACCAAGTTTAGGGCCTGCTTCCCCTGGAGCCTTAGAGGGAAATTACTGCTTACAGTGCCTTTGCCTTCCCTAACTCAGGACTAGGGTGAGTTACCCATTTACAGCTGGGTAGACTGGAGCATGCCTGATCTCAGTAACACCATACACCACAATTTACACAGATGGTTTACAGATGACTTTTTACACAGCACTTTACAATACCCTAGACATTCAACGTAGTTAACACCATATTCCAGAATAATTCTGACTGAGGTATAAATGTGGTAGCAAGTAAGGTTATCTGTAAAACACTACACCTATTAGATACAGATACCTTCACAGCTGATCTCAGTCAGTACACTAAGTCCCCTATAAATATTTATAACATCCCATTTTACCACAACTCCATCTTTGACAACTGCTTGCTTGGCTAGTATTCGATTGGTCGATTGGAAACTGTTTCACACAAAAGCTTGTTGTGCTTCAGTGACATTTTTTGAGCAATTGTGCTGTCTGGAAACATCTACTTGCATATTCAATCAAATGATCAGCTTGTGAAAACGGAGTATTATGTTCTGCCATAAAAGCCGACAACAGTATCTCCACTTTAGCAATTTTGTCTTGGAGACAGGGCTCTTTTGGTTTGATGAAAAATTTGTGTTCAGAGTTTTGCTTTTGGCTTCGAAGTTTTTCAAGTGCTTCTGTGTGCTTTTATGTGTCAATAAAGCTGTTTTGTTAGCATTAGTTAATGCACAGGAACAGACCGTACAAATCGCAGCATAGCGATTGCCAGAGTCCGGCTTTATCCAATCTTTCAGTTCGCTGTCTGTTAGCCATTCCTCACAAAAAGCCTGATGATACCATGGCTTCACTGTTTTACGATGTGGCGTGTATGTCGTCATGCTGCTACAACTACCTAGCTTACCTTCATCGTCGCTCATTTTATAATCTTATAATAAAAAAAAAATAAAATAAAAATATGCTGTTTATCTGCTTAAGCCTAAAATTTAAAAAGAATACTTTAAAACACATCGCAAAAATGACTGGGTATTGTAGATGACAGCCATTAACAGAATAACTGGAAATAGATAGCTGATGTAAACGAGTAAAAAAACAACGTCATTGATGTGGTTAAAAACAAGAATTAATTTAAGTGGAATAAAAAATATAAAGCACATAATTTTTTACATTTAATTATAATATACATATAATGTATAATGCTCAGTGCACAGAATATACATACATTGTAAATGTCAATTGTCAAATATACCCAGATTAATGCAGATTTGGAAAAAAAAATACCCAGATACCCAGACGGAAGCCCAAAAACCCAGATCTAGTAAAAAATACCCAGCTGTGGCAACACTGGAAGGCACCTATCATAATCATTTTTTGTTTCATTCCCTAGAGCAGGGGTCGGCAAACTTTTAGTAGTGTCGTGCCGAAGTAATGTTGCAAAGTCACTCAGCGTGCCAACCTAAGTCCATCATATTTTTATATACAACAAAGATGCAGCAATAGAGAATGCAGTCAGCGACCCATAGCTTGACTGCTTGCATCAGGATCAGCGAACCAGAGCTGGTCAAGACCCTACTCCACCTCCACGTGGTGGTCCTGGAAACAGATTGCATCACTGCAGTCTGGCTGAGCGAGTAGGGATCGCAGTGGGAAGGCAAACCCTGTCCCAAAAAATGCCATGCAGAAGTCGGATGTGTCGACCGAAAGGTGCAGATATCACAGCTTAGGCGTAAACAGACACAACGCAACCACCGTCCTTTTCAGGACGAACGAGGAAGAAGAAGAAGAAGAATATACAACAATTATTGAAACAATTTAAAAATGATCTTGTATTAACATGTTTCCGATACATTAAATAACTATTCTATTCTCTGTAGATTATTCAACATTTTAATATAAATAGGAACAAATATCAATACAAATATTATGTTTTGCAAAATTTAAGTTCTGAACACATTAGTTTGAAATTTTATAATAAAATTGCCATATGTATATTTTGTTAAAACAGAAAGTCCAATAGTTTGAAGAACAAAACAATTAAATAAACCAAACATAAAACACGTTATTAAAATTGTAATATGAGTAATCATTGATTATTATTGATCTGAGTCATTAATCAATTAATGGGACCCGTGTCCTTGCTTCTCCTTGGTTAATTGTTCAATATCAGGTGTGTATTTTGTCAATTTCAGCT
The DNA here is from genome assembly GCA_024509875.1 of Oreohelix idahoensis. NCBI lineage: Eukaryota > Metazoa > Mollusca > Gastropoda > Stylommatophora > Oreohelicidae > Oreohelix > Oreohelix idahoensis. The sequence continues at coordinate 815,880 of JAMPIV010005526.1, forward strand.
TCACACAGGCTTCTGAATGCACAGGTGTTAGGCGACTTCTCTGTGGACTTAAAACAGCTGTCATGTGTGAGAAAATTTGTTCACATGTATAAGTTGATCCAAAAGCCGAAAGTAGAGCAAATGCAACTTTCTTCAAACAGGTGAACGCTTCAGGCAGGGATGTCCTGCAGTTGAGGATGGCAGCTGACTTTTCCAAGCAGCTTCCTTCAAGAGTTTTTCGCAATTCTACAAATTTTATCGTCCATAACTCTGATGCCTTAAATTCGATGTGTTGCATTTCAAAATAGTCAACATCCATCCACTCGAAAAGAGATAGGTCAAATGGGATGTTAGTATGATCAATAAAGTCGGGCTTGATGAGGTAAGAAAACATGGGCCCGTGAATTTTGAAGTCTTGACCTCGTTTAGCAAACTCTCCTTTGAGCGCTTCAACGTACTTTTCATCTCTGTTGACAGTAAATCAATTTGAATGAGCCTTTACGTTTGGAAAGTACTTGTATGTGTTAGTGGTAATATCTCTGCAAAATATATCTAATTTTGACGCAAATCCTTTCCAGTGCTCAAAAAGATCAAGTACTGTTTGACCCTGCCCTTGTAAATGCAAGTTTAATTCATTCAGATTTGTAGTTATGTCAGCTAGAAACATCAGCTTGCACAGCCAGTCCTCGTCATTCAATTCGGGGAAATGTTGTTCTTTTTCATCAAGAAACACCTTGATTGCTTCTAGACATGATACAAATCTGTTCAAAACATTACCTCGACTAAGCCAACGAACAGCTGTACAGCGGGAGGTCCGCATATGCGCTCTCCATTTCTTGTAGAAGAGACTTGAGTTGCCTATGGGTCAATGAAGAGCGAGAAACTATGAAGTTAACTATCTTGACAACAGTTTCCATTACAGAGTTCAAGGATAGTGACGAAATCTTCGCACACAAACTCTCCTGGTGTATAATGCAATGGAAGCTCAATACTTGACGTCCAATACGATCCTCAAGAAGTTTAACAAATCCTTTGTTCTTTCCAACAAATGCAGGGGCGGCATCAGTAGTAACACAGAGTATTTTATTCATGTTAATGTTCTGATTTTCGAAATAGCTTACAAATGCAGTTATAATGTCCTCTCCCTTGGCTGTACCATCAAATGGTATCAAGCAGCACAGTTCTTCATAAATATGGTCGTTGTCACAATATCGCGCAACTACAGCTAGACGCGCCACGTCATTCACATCGACACTTTCGTCATCAAGAGCGACACTAAATACAACAGCTTGTTGTAACCCGGTTGTTTGTTTTACCGTTACATTTTCAGCCATATCAGTTATGTGCCTCTCCATTGATCTCGCAGAAGCCAGTATTTCTCGAATCCGAGACAGTATTGTTTCTTTATTTGGTAAATCACTAAACAAAATTTCAGCACTGCTCAAAAAAGTTTCCTTGATGTATTCTCCATCTGTGAAAGGTTTGCCCTTCGAAGCCACACACTGTGCAATTTTGTAACTACATTCGGTAGCTTTATTTTTGGTTCCAATTACTTGACTAAAAATACTACTTTTTTGTGTAGCCAGAAACAGCCATTTTTATGGCTTCACTTTTCTCCTCAGAGTTTTTAAACATGGACTGATGTTTGGTTTGATAGTGTCTTTGTACACTTGACGTACGGCACACGACACTTTCATAACATAAAGCACAAACAGCACGATCCTTTTGTTGTATGAATCCATATTCGTTTGTCAAAAGTCTTGAAACGAGCGTATATCAAGTTTTTGTCTTTTTGAGTCATTTTAACGGCACCGTATTACTTAATAACAACACCAACTTTTGTGCTGCGGTCAACGGACTGTAAAGGCATGAGTATGCGACAGCCGAGAGAACTGTAGAGGTGGTGGTGGTCGGGAGAGAGGGGAAGGATAAGACGGAAATATAACTTCGTCGAGGTCAGTCATTGTTGCTCCAAACTCACACTGGGAGTCAACAACTGGGAGCGAAAACGAAATAAATACGCTCGTCCAGGCGCTAGCCAGACACTATTGCGTAATTATGATATTACGTCTCCGCTTGCTCGTCAAAATTCGCTTGGGATTCTTTTCAAGAATCTCATCCTGCAAACTACGGTAGTTGGTAAACGCCAGACTAGCGGGCGCCGCAAAGTATAACCACTCCCCTTGAAATTCGTTAAAGAATGTTTGTTCTCGGAAACGGTCCGTAAAAACGAAGACTTACGTGCAGTATAGTATGATCAGGCCTTTAGTTTGCATCAGATCGCACATTCTTACCTTCAACGTCTAAAAACTTTCGTTTTGAAAGGTTGTAAAAACAGGTATAGCTTTAAAAGAATTATATGCTTCTATTTAATTAAAAATTCAATTTTTTAAAAATGAGATCATATACCGTACTGTACAGTATTTTAATTCACTCAGCGTGTCATTGAAAATCGTTCCACGTGCCACGCTTGGCACGCGTGCCGTAGGTTGCCGACTACGGGGTCAGCATTCACGTTCTGCTGCAGCGATGAAAAGACATAAAAATACTGAACAAGTTCGAATGCATTGACAGGTACGTTCTCCAAAGATGAAAAATGACAAGTATCCCATTGTCGTGAGAAATTCTAATCCACATATATAAATTATCAGGTAAATGTAAAGCCTAACACATAAATTCAATAAAAGGAAAGAAGAATGGTAAAGAACAGTGCTGTCACAATGACTGTACTCGAAATCCCCTTGCAAATTGTAACGTTTCACGTTGATAGTAAAAGCCTTCGGCAACATACACGCGTTTCCCCAACACAATAAAATGTGTACTCCCTTTCTAAGAAAAACCTTGAGATACGCAATCTGACCTAGATTTAAAATTCCATTCATGTCATTTTATACACTACGTTACCAAAAAACGAAAGACAGATGGACTAAAGATAGAAAGAAAGGGAGGGGCTGAAAGCAGGAACGCATGCAACACTAAACACGTGTCTCGCTATACAATTACTACCATCACGCGTGTAAGGCCACAAGCACTAGCTTTTTTCAAATCGACAGTGATAAAAAACACTACACACACGAGAGTTAGTTTTTAAAAACTCACAAAACGCTTATTAGGAAACATGACATTATACTGGTTTACGTTTGAAAACATTACAGTACCCAGACACCACATCGTATTCGAAGTAAACAGGAGGTAGAAGAAAATGCATATTTTGAACGCAGCCACTTAGCTCCTTTAAATTTGTATATTTGGGTTCCTTAGGACTTGCTGACAAAGAATATGTTAAACGTTACGCAAATAGTCTAGGAATTACCAAATTATAGCCAAAAGAAATAGTGAGGGATGTCAGACAACACCCAAATCAGAATCGCTCAGTGGCAGATTTTCACCCCACCATTGTACGGGAAATGGGTCTCCATGTTAAATCCGATTTGATTGGAGCGCAATAAATGTAAGGCTAAACACGATTAGTCGGGCTATAAATACTATCTTTTGTTGTCAGGGGAAACGGGAGTAGGAGTACTTTTTTTCAAACGATTGGGTAAACATGGCACGATTGGTTAGACCCGCGAATATAGTCAATCAGAGGCGTCAGGTCACCCCCACATGTTCAAATAAACTTACTACAGAACCAGTGCGTTGAGCGCCAGTGCATATTTTTCTAAATAAAAGCCTGGGACATCGGCAGATCGAAATTGTGCTATATTCAGTGCCAGTCAACGTAACTGTGTATTATTCCATGAATTGTGGTAAGCTTGATATATTCAATATCTTTTTAATGAAAATTGAATGTAAATTGATAATTTATGTCTGTATATATGTGTGGTTCAGTAGCGAACATGAGGTAAAGCCTATATAGTGCTCCAACCTGAACAGAAGGTGTCGGAGGAAAGTAAAACTGCATGGAATTGCCAAACAGTACACTGACACCTAGCTTATTGACTAGAAAGAAATAATGCTGGAATTGCAGAGGCGTAGTAACCATTAGGGAGGAATATACTGGTGTAAATTATTTCAGATGAAGCTGACAGTTGGCCTACCGCTCTGAACTCAGTGTTTGTTATGTATTGTGTTCAGTCTGTAAATAGATTATAAATTAGTTATGAAGTAGGAGGTACAACCTTCTTGTTTCAGGGACCGTGGTCCAAAAGTTATTGAGCAGCACCTGGTCGGAGCTTTGCTGAACCTAGAGGCTGACAGCATACTCCTGGGTCCAGATAGTGACCAGTGAGGTGTCTCCAGAACACAGGGAGGCAATCGAGCAGAGGAGTCTTTTCCTGCCACCATCACGAAAGATAAGCCTATGTGGCCCGTGGAGCTCAACATTATGCCCCCCCCCCCTCCTCAAAATCTGACTTTATAATAAACCAGAGGGAAAATACAGTGTTTAAATTGATAGGGACTGTGAACTTTTCCCCATACTACTTACAAGATAAACAAACACTTGAAGTCATGATGACAAATAACAACATAGCTTGAAAAAACAAAACCAGTATTACCTCATATTACTACTACACAACTGACACACATAAGATAATATTAATAAAATATGTCACTACAAGATTCATACTGATAAATCCTGTACATATAAATTGTAATTAAAATTGATTGTGATTCCTGGTTCACTTTGTAGTTGAATCAGGACATATATATTAATGAAAGTACTTAATACATATTGATATTTGAAAATTTACCAGTGACTCATTTAAGATAGTCTTACAGAATGTTACATGTGTGTGAGTGTCACAGTGTTGTCAAGTGTGGTGGAATAAATTAAATTGTTTATCTGTCTGTTGTTGTTGTGACTTACTCTTCATCATATACATACCCTAGACATTTAACGTAGTCATCACAATATTCCAGAATAATTCTGACTGAGGCATAATGTGGTAGCAAGTAAGGTTATCTGTAAAACACTACACCTATTAGATACAGATACCTTCACAGCTGATCTCAGTCAGTACACTAAGTCCCCAATAAATATTTATAACATCCCACTTTACCACACCCATATATAAAATCAAAGCTTTTTCTGTCAGTGCGTAACGCTAAGGGGTGCAACTTTGGTTGAAAGTTAGACATTAATTATATTGTTTCCTTTATATGTCTTCTTCTTCTTCTTTGATCCTTAGCCGCCGACCGTCAAAGCAGTCAGTGGCCATCACGCCTAGTGGCGTCTTGTAGGGCAACAACAAATTGATTCCACTTTGCTCGGTCGGTGGCCATCCTTCGTACAGTTCCCCAACTCTGGTTCATTCTTTGCATCTCAGCCTCCACAGTCCTCCGCCAGGTTGTTTTTGGTCGGCCTCTCTTTCGTTTTCCTTCAGGGGTCCAACGCATAGCTGTTCTTGTGATGGCATCAGGGTCTCTTCTGAGAACATGACCAACCCAGTTCCAGCGTCTGCCAGCTATGATGGTGTGCATGTCCTCTTGCTTGCTACGAGTAAGCAGATCTTGGTTAGTGAAGGTATTCGGCCAAAAGATTCGGTGAATTTTTCTTAGGCATGTTGTGTGAAAAGAGGACAATTTCGACATTTCCTTCTCTGTAACTCTCCAGCATTCCGCACCATAGAGAAGCACACAGCTCTGATATAATCTTAATTTTGTGCTTGTGCTGTATTGGGAGGACTTCCAGATGTTGTTTAGGCTAAAGAAGGCTGTTCTTGCCTTATTCATTCTGATGTTGATGTCTTTGCCTGCCCCGCCGTCTGGTGTTACTATGCTTCCTAGGTATGTGAAGGTATCTGTCTGTACCAATTGCTTATTCCTTACTGATATGGGCTCAGGGTTGCTCACATTGAGCGTCATGACCTCAGACTTCTTTAAATTGATGTTCAAGCCCACCTGCTGGCTAAACTTATTAAGTCTATCCGTTTTTTCCTGGATGTGTTGATGTGAATGTGCTAGTAGTGCAATGTCATCTGCATATTCCAGATCTTCCAATGTAGTAAATTTCACGTAGGTCTTTATGTCATTAAATTACCTACATCTTCTTCCTATTCTCTCACCCTAATCCTTTCATTTATATTCTTTCCATACTTGTTTTTCCTGTATTTTTCGCATCACTCGGTTGCGAAAAATATTTTCTTCAGTATTTTTAAACTTTACCTGTTTCTTTCTCAAAACTGAGAATCGCGCTAGGACGATATTACGTAGATGTCAGGGCTGCAGGGCGTCAGAAGGCGTGATAAGTCGGTTCGCTGAACATAGGACGTAGACAATAGTCTACATTCTCACCGAGCGCGCGAGCTTCTTCTCGGCATAAGTCCCGGTGAGGTGTGATACTTTACATCTGCACCGGTCAGTATTCAGACATTTGTCTGAAAAATCCCCAAACTGACACGGCGCTCACTTTGGGCCATGGTCAGCTGTAGTGTGAAAACTGCCCTGCATTGGAGACAGGTTGTCTGAGATTTGAAACTGACACGCGTACATCTTGGTCAGTGGTGGCAGTTACGACATGTTAGGTGTGAAACGTATCGTTTAAGCCGGAAAGGGGAGAGCATTTCGTTCTACGAAATAATAGTTCATCCTTTGTCTGGTTTAAAATATTAACCCAGGTTTGAAACTATTTCATTTCACTCAGTAACTTTGCAGTTAGACTAGAACAACCTTCGTTCGATTTCTAAATAATCTCTGTAAATAGAGATGGCCTTAGTTTGGTCGAAGTGGTTTAACGTTCTTAGTAATTCTGTGGTTGAGGTATATTAATATTATATATAATAGATATCTAGTTTTGTGAAGTTATTTAGTGTTTAATCGCCGATTCCATTTTAAACTAGTCCTGTGTGCAGCAGAGTGAATATTTTGATAGTTTGTTATTTCTTTAATCGACGTGTTGCAGTGGAATACAAAATAAATCATATTTTTTAGCTTACTAAACTAGTAGCTGAAATAAGTTTAATCTAACTGTTAAATACTCAGTCGAAACTGTTTTAATAACTAACTTATAACGCTAGATACATCATTGAGTGTTGACGAAATATGTATGTATTTTCTAATTCATGATGTTTGATTTTTATATAACTTACTTTACGGGAAGTTTTAAAGATAAGTCAAGCTGTAGGCTTGCTATTTAAAATGTAAGTTATAATGAGTACATATATGTAAATGATTTGATATGTGTTCTTTCTTTTATATAGTGAAACGGTGGTACCCAACTTTCCAGCGTTTAGTAAAAAGGACATACTTGTGAGAAGCATAGACATTTCCTATCTTTAACCACGTGGGGTTTTTTTTTCAAGTAACACTCGTCTGACAGTGCATATGCCATCAGAGATAGACAGTAATACAAATCCCACAAACGGTTCCTAAAGACTAGAAATATATATTGGGCTTTTGAGCCAGTTCATATTGCTCCACAAATTTAAATGTATATGCTGCCTGGCGGCGAGAATAATTGCAAGAACTAACATTTACATTTCCAACACTATTGAAAGAGTGGATAGTGAACCAAGACTATCTGTTGAGAGCAGTTGTCCACTGGTCATCTTTTCCAAATTAAGGGAATCCTCGTGTGTTTTTTTTTTTCGGAACTCTGTGTGCCCGTTTAAACTTGCTTATCAAACCTGATCAAAGTGACATTAAAAGTAAATCTAAAGTTTAACTGGTGAAGCGAACGCTCCCCGAAAACAGTGGAAGAAAACCTGTATTTGTAGAGCTGGGATTCGCTTTATCCAAAGAATCCAGATTCACTGTAGAGAAGTGTCCTAAGGTTGCGCCAGACGGTGAACAACATCAAGTTTTAGGTAAGGGTGAGAGAACCGAGTGAAAGTGACGGAAGGATGTTCGTTGGTTTAATGCATTCATTCTTTTTTTGTAATTTTTCCTGAAGAAAGATTTGCTGCTTAATGTAATTGTTCCTTTAGAATAGATACTGCTGTCATAAGTCAGTTCTTACCTTCTAGAAAGGGGGACAATATTAGACCCTAACCATATGCATCTCTAATTCTTTGGGGCCATCATCTGTCATCCTAACGGGGCTGTGGGCTAAACCTAGAGTTAAGGGCATAACGGGGCTATCATCCTTGTAGCATTTTCTTGATTTTATGACTATTTGTATATGTTTTCTTTTGATGTAAAATTTATATGTTGTGTCGTAAGTTTAATAAATGATAAATAAACTTACCCATAAATTAAATCAGTGTGCTGGTCAGCTCGTTTCTAAATATTTATATAATCATTGTTATAGAGTTTTCCCACGTCTGTGTGTCTAACTGTTGTCACTTGAAGGGGTGTGCACGTGAGTGGTATGTTCATACATAGTAACCTATGTTGTCAATAGTCTGTCTGACTCTTATATATCTGTCGTAGAAGATAGGCCTGAGAGAGAGAGAGAAGATTCTTGTTTTTTCAGGGGACAGCTCTATTTGATTCGCTACCACTGCACTCTTGGGAAAATCTATTTCTTTTTTACTACTCTCACTGTGTATATCACATATTCAAATCTATTCAGAAGGGACCAACTCAAGTCTTAATACTCCTATCAAAAAATCTACGACAAATGGTCGCTCGTTACCGGGAATTGAACCCAAAATCCTAAGGCGATACGACAAATGTGGTCTCGCCCGACGGATTTTTGAACTTAGAATAGGAAGACGAGTACGACAAATGTGGACTTGTCTATAGGGATTTTAAACTTAAGATTCTTTATTCTGTAATAGAGTAAGAGTGTGATGTCTTGTGAGTTTTGTATCTTTTAAAAATAATTTATCCCCTAGACTAACGATCTGTTTACGGGCGTGCTGACCACACAAACTGATAGTTTTTTTCCACAGCATTTAGAAATAATATACATTTCAGTTACAGGTTGATTGTCGGAATATATGTTAATTACTGATTTTGTAATACTAAACGCTGGTAAAGTAGTGAGTGTATAACATTCACTGGGTTTTGAAGAAGTAGGTGTTTGAGCAAAAGCTAAGGAGTGCGTTTCGGACTATTTGTCCAGATTAATTGCCTCCCTTACCCTAACTGTCTTCAGGGGTGAACTTTATAGTGGATTTTATAATTAAGGGATTATTTTTCTCTTTAATTTTTGCAATAATTATTTTGCTTTTCCACTGTAGCAACCTATTTTTCAGAAGAAATCTTAACTACCATTTAGTTGGCGTAGTCGTGTTTTGCATTAGGTGCTTTATTGCCGATTAATAGCAGCGATAGTTAGATTTTATTTTTGGAGGAGGTATCCCAGGGTTAAGGATATCATCTTTTGATTTTTGGTAAATTTTTTTCTCGTAAGTGGTAGGAACCAGTGTATCCTTTTTCCTATTTTCTATCTCCACGTGTCTCAGTCACTGACATAATATGGCCGAGAGGGCAAAACTTAGACAACTCCTCAGGGAAGAAGCGAGAGAGGAGGGACTGGAAGGAGAGGAAGCGAAAGCATTTGTCAGAGACGAACTTGAGAGATATGATGCGGAGAGGAAAGCAGCCGAAGCTAGAGAACAGAAGAAGATTGAAGAAGAAATGGAAATTCGCAGGGCGAACGAAAGAGAGAAGGAGAGACAGCATGAGGAACGAGAGAAAGAGAGACAGCATGAGGAATGAGAGAAGGAGAGACAGCATGAGGAAAGAGAAAATGAGCAACGACGACAGCATGAGCTGGCGCTTAAGACGCTAGAGTTCCAAAGCCGTGGTGCTGCCTCTACCTCCAACAATGGAGAGTCTTCTCCTCACTCTTCCTTAACTGATCCTTCTAACAGTCAATCTCTTCACCTCACTGCTATGTCTTTTCCGCTAGAATCTTTCCCTTGTCCAAATGAGAAGATTGACACTTGGCTAGAAAAATTTGAGAAAATTGCAACTCTGTACGGTTTAGAGAGGTCGCGTTGGAACATGAAGCTTTCCCAGGCTTTGAAAAGTTCTGCGTATGATGTTTACGCCAAACTGGAAAGTAGCCAACAAGACGACTACGATGTGTTGAAGAAAGCGTTACTGGAGCGCTTTGAAATGAACGCTCGCAAGTTTTTGCAACTGTTTCGCAACAGCCGGAAAGAGAATTCTGAAACTTTTCACCAGTTCTCATCTCGTCTAAAGGGATATTGGACAAAGTGCCTTGAGCTCTCGCAGCTCCCCTCTACCTATGAAGGTCTTGAGGAATTTGTTTTAACAGAACAAATAAAGAACACATTGTCTGCTGATACCCGGAGATTTCTAGCTGAGCAGGGGGCAGAAAAACTGGAAGACATTTTGGAAAAGTCTGAGCGTTATCACAATGCGCTGGCTGAACTACCGGCCACAAAGCGGAAACCGACAGAGGAGCATTTTCGAAAACAAAACCTAGAGCAATCTTCTCAGGCTTCTAACCAAAATAACCACAGAGAAACTGGACCTCAAAACCCCCCTCCTGAAAAATCCAAGTTCTACAAAAACAAGTACCCCAACCACCCCAAACAGTCTGATCAACCCGACCGCCCTACATGGCAGCGCAGCCAGAAAGGACAAGGTGGCAAAGGGAGAACCCCTGAGCACGGGACATATGATCAGACCGAGCACACCGAGCCGAAACGCATCGGATGCTTATTAACAGTCTCGCAAGGCGGAATTATTGACAGTGATTCCCAACCTGTTGGGAATAGACCCTCAACGCGAGGTACTGTTATTTTGAACGGTTCTCAAACTTCTTGCTTATTTGACACGGGGCTTTCTTACGATTGCATTGTTGCCAGAAAGCTGGTTAAACCCGGTCAAGAGACAGGAGAGACCGTCAAACTTTGTGGAGTTCGTAAGAGTGATGCACCTACAGCGCTTCCCATCGCATTGGTGGAGATACACTCTGACTTTGTCAGAGGTGTGATCAAAGCGGCTGTTATGGATGATCCCATCTACCCAGTCATACTTGGCGGTAGATACGTGTGTATTGGGAAACCGGAAGAGCCGATTGTGGCAGCAGTAACTACAAGAGGGCAAACCAAGAAGGAACGGGAGCCTGCGCCTAATTTGTTACTCAAGGAACTTAAAGAAGCGCAATACAAGGACCCTACTTTGGCACCCTGCTTTAGGAAACTGCCCATGGCTAAGGAACCCAGACAGCACGGGGACATTTTTTCTGAGGATGGCGTACTTTATCGGACAACGGGCAAGCCTGACCAAGGTTACAACCAGCTCCTTGTACCGAAACAGTACAGAAGCCAAATCCTAGAAATGGGGCACTCTCTTCCCTTCAGCGGACATATGGGACAGAACGCCACAAACCAAAGGATAACCACTCATTATTGGTGGCCAGGAGTAAATACTGATATTATCAGATATGTCAAATCCTGTGCCCAGTGCCAACGTGTGCCACCCAAGCAACGGGCACCCCCAGTCTCTTTGGGTGAAATGCCAATAGTGGGTACACCATTCGAACGGGTTGTGATCGACATTTTAGGGCCTTTCGAGAGGACTAAAAGAAGGAACAGGTTTATCCTGACCTTAGTCGATACATGCACTTTATGGGCAGAAGCTATACCGCTAACATGCGCAGATGCCAAGCATGTCGCAGAAGCCCTCGTGCAGATTTTCACTCGGTTGGGATTCCCTCAGCAAGTGTTGACGGATAACGGATCCCCATACCGAAACCTGTTGATGGATGAGATCGTGAAGATCTTGAGGACCCAACACATCCACACTAAGCCATATACTCCGGCCGGAAATGGGCTCGTGGAGCGTGCAAATGGAAACCTCACCATGATGCTAAGTAAGCTGGCACAAGTGAAACCTGAAGATTGGGATCTCTGTATTCCTGCAGCATTATTTGGCTACAGAGAATCTCCTCATACTTCCACAGGATTTCCGCCAGCTACACTCTTATTCGGCAGACCCATTAAGGGCCCGCTTGAAGCCTTACTTCAGTCTCTGACAGACGAGAAGGCGGATGAGACAGTTGTCTCAGCCAGTAAATATGTGTCGGTTTTAAAGGAAAGGTTGAAACTAGGGTGGGACCTAGCAACGACTAACTTTAAGCGAGCTCGCACAAAGCACGCTAACCGATACAGGAAAGTTGCAAAAGAGAGAGAACTGGAAGCAGGAGAGAAAGTTTTGGTGTTACTCCCTACCGAGAACAACCAACTGAGGATCGGATGGCAAGGGCCGTTTACCGTCCTGAAAAAGATTTCTAAGGCTAACTACCAGATCTCTATTGAAGGAAAGGAGAGGGTTTTCCATTTAAATCTCTTAAAGAGATACTTGGAAAGACCAGTGCCAACCTCCGACCATCTCCTGACGATCGCCAAAACTGACGAAGATGATGATAGTGGCAGGGATATTCCACCGCTATCACAGGAAATCTTTCAAAAATGTCAGAAGCGGCGACGCTCTTTCAAGCGCGCATGGGAGACATTCCAGAGGAAGGAAACTTTGGGGAGTAGACTTGAGTAGGAATTGGAGAGAGATGGAGGGGGAAGACGAGAGGGAAGAAGACAGACATCCCGAAGCTATGGTTATAGGAAATTTAATTCCATAACGTAGACATGGAGTGCTTCCATATCTTAAGGGGGGACGTCCTGTCACGTAGGTCTTTATGTCATTAAATTACCTACATCTTCTTCCTATTCTCTCACCCTAATCCTTTCATTTATATTCTTTCCATACTTGTTTTTCCTGTATTTTTCGCATCACTCGGTTGCGAAAAATATTTTCTTCAGTATTTTTAAACTTTACCTGTTTCTTTCTCAAAACTGAGAATCGCGCTAGGACGATATTACGTAGATGTCAGGGCTGCAGGGCGTCAGAAGGCGTGATAAGTCGGTTCGCTGAACATAGGACGTAGACAATAGTCTACATTCTCACCGAGCGCGCGAGCTTCTTCTCGGCATAAGTCCCGGTGAGGTGTGATACTTTACATCTGCACCGGTCAGTATTCAGACATTTGTCTGAAAAATCCCCAAACTGACACGGCGCTCACTTTGGGCCATGGTCAGCTGTAGTGTGAAAACTGCCCTGCATTGGAGACAGGTTGTCTGAGATTTGAAACTGACACGCGTACATCTTGGTCAGTGGTGGCAGTTACGACATGTTAGGTGTGAAACGTATCGTTTAAGCCGGAAAGGGGAGAGCATTTCGTTCTACGAAATAATAGTTCATCCTTTGTCTGGTTTAAAATATTAACCCACGTTTGAAACTATTTCATTTCACTCAGTAACTTTGCAGTTAGACTAGAACAACCTTCGTTCGATTTCTAAATAATCTCTGTAAATAGAGATGGCCTTAGTTTGGTCGAAGTGGTTTAACGTTCTTAGTAATTCTGTGGTTGAGGTATATTAATATTATATATAATAGATATCTAGTTTTGTGAAGTTATTTAGTGTTTAATCGCCGATTCCATTTTAAACTAGTCCTGTGTGCAGAGTGAATATTTTGATAGTTTGTTATTTCTTTAATCGACGTGTTGCAGTGGAAATACAAAATAAATCATATTTTTAGCTTACTAAACTAGTAGCTGAAATAAGTTTAATCTAACTGTTAAATACTCAGTCGAAACTGTTTTAATAACTAACTTATAACGCTAGATACATCATTGAGTGTTGACGAAATATGTATGTATTTTCTAATTCATGATGTTTGATTTTTATATAACTTACTTTACGGGAAGTTTTAAAGATAAGTCAAGCTGTAGGCTTGCTATTTAAAATGTAAGTTATAATGAGTACATATATGTAAATGATTTGATATGTGTTCTTTCTTTTATATAGTGAAACGGTGGTACCCAACTTTCCAGCGTTTAGTAAAAAGGACATACTTGTGAGAAGCATAGACATTTCCTATCTTTAACCACGTGGGGTTTTTTTCAAGTAACACTCGTCTGACAGTGCATATGCCATCAGAGATAGACAGTAATACAAATCCCACAAACGGTTCCTAAAGACTAGAAATATATATTGGGCTTTTGAGCCAGTTCATATTGCTCCACAAATTTAAATGTATATGCTGCCTGGCGGCGAGAATAATTGCAAGAACTAACATTTACATTTCCAACACTATTGAAAGAGTGGATAGTGAACCAAGACTATCTGTTGAGAGCAGTTGTCCACTGGTCATCTTTTCCAAATTAAGGGAATCCTCGTGTTCTTTTTTTTTTTTTCGGAACTCTGTGTGCCCGTTTAAACTTGCTTATCAAACCTGATCAAAGTGACATTAAAAGTAAATCTAAAGTTTAACTGGTGAAGCGAACGCTCCCCGAAAACAGTGGAAGAAAACCTGTATTTGTAGAGCTGGGATTCGCTTTATCCAAAGAATCCAGATTTACTGTAGAGAAGTGTCCTAAGGTTGCGCCAGACGGTGAACAACATCAAGTTTTAGGTAAGGGTGAGAGAACCGAGTGAAAGTGACGGAAGGATGTTCGTTGGGTTAATGCATTCAGTCTTTTTTTGTAATTTTTCCTGCGAGTGCGATGTCACGTCCAACATAATCCTATCCCACCATATGCCCCCAGTGCTCTCCACCTCTCCACAGTGTCGACTCAGATCGTGTAACAACTCTCTACTCGTGCTCATCACTCGTGTGACCAGGACCATTTTCACCCTACTAGCACGTTTCTCCAATCAACACAGACTAATCGTTGCAAACGGATCATAACCACTCCGTGTGACTCATCGTCTTCAACACCCGGTACGCCCTTTAGCTCGAACTATCAAATGCACACGTAAATGATCTGTCTATGTCAATACGTAGCAGACATCTACCACAGATACCTGTCCTAGATAGTCGATACGTCTCCTAAATAATACCCAGTGAATACCCACCTAACTCTTCATCCACACTAACTATCCACTGCAACTAGTAGAACTGTTACTCACCCTAAGAACCCCTCGCGCTCGCTTAGCTCGCACAATCCTCTCCTCTCTTCTCTCTCCACATCCAAACACACCCTCAAAACTTGTTATCGTAAGATTAACATAAGTTGATGGTCTAACACTAGAGAGTGTGGTGAGGAGGTTGTGTGTAGGTTTCAGTAGTAGGTGGTTAGCATGATCATACTACTGGTAAGACCCTCAGATGCTCACAACCATCGTGTGATACTCGTCCCTGCTCCTGTCCCTAACTACCATTGTGTCTTCGCCAGAGATAAGGCCTTGAGCTGCTCCGCGAGATGACTCTCGATTCCACTGAATGATATTATGCTAGACGAGAGGACACCCCTCCTGTCCTCTCAAAACAAAAAAAACTCAACTAGAGAAAAAAAACAAAAAAAAAAAACCCTGGTCAGTAGCCCCTCGTCCTTGTGTCATATTTGTCGAACTAACCACAGAACAGCCCTAGTGGACAAGCGCCTCCATGACGAATCGTTGATGAGTTTTATAGTACCGAGACAAGAGTTGTGTGTTCCAGCCAGTATACATCACCCCTAGTTATCCTCGTCCCATCCCCAGACTAATGAATGGCCCATACACAGCTCACTCAAGAGGATCTTTAAAGATCTATCAAAAAAGATCAGATACACGAAGTCCTTGAATCGTACGTTGACGTCACCAGTATCTCTCACCACTGTGCACGCAGCGAACCAGTGTCCGCACTACTTGCCGCTCACGCGCATGCCCGCCAGCAGATCCTCTCTCAGCTCTAACCTAGCCGTATCATGATACAATCGCGTGGTTTCTCGATAAGGGGGCGTCTGTCGTACTCTGTTTCCCTCCAAGGTTAGGTTTGCTTGCACAACACTGACTACGTAAAGTTTTGCATAGAGGGCTTTATTATGATTGAACACTATGCAGCTTGGAATTCCTAAGCCTTCAGTATCATTTCCAAAATGACCTATGTAAGCTGTCCAAAATCCCTTTACAAACAATACAACTAAATTACTGTCAGTGTCTTTGCCATTATCCAGCTACCCTTCCACAGTTCCAGCGCTCGCCTGTGTTGTCCTACTCTTCTAGCTCCCCTTCACACTACTCTATATCTGACTCACTCCTGATCTCCCCTCCAATGTCACGCAACTCACCTCCACAGAGAGTTCCACTCCTACTGTCTCCGACTACAACTCCCAACCTCTCACTGTTATATGACGACCCACCACAATATGTTTTCTGTTACCGTCTCACCAACTTATCCCATACCAAATCGTGATACTACGTGCATCATTATATGCTCATTTGAGTTACGCCATCAGTCACATACTATCAGTCTCACCTCCCACCGCTTGCATCTCTCAATCTTTCCGTTGTGATACCCCCCTATATCACGCAGAAACGCAGAGAGTGCAGATACTCCAGGCTCACACCGTATCCTCATCTCCGCTCATTCAACCTCGTGTGCACTTCTCGCAACTTGCTTCCCTCTGGGCCCTTCTTGTGCCCTTGCCTCCGCAATCTGTGTCACCTTCTCTGTCACTCATAGACCACATCTACTCCCGCCCACCCTACATTACACTAGCGCGTCTTATATATCACCGACAATTACCCCCTCGCTCTCCACATCACGACCCTACACGACATGGAACTGAACCTCATGTAGTTATCTCGCACGCCATTAATACTGATCGCTTGCGAGCTCTTCTTCTGACCTATCCCGACTGACTGCCCAACTATCCGCCCATACCCTACATAGGCACCCAGGCTCTCTCTCTCCGCACACGATTTCTAGTAGACCCCCGCTATGCAGCTCAGCCATCTCTGTCCAACTCCCATACCTACATACAGTGTTCCCACACCCCTCAAACTCCGGACTCTGTGCACGTCACCTCCTCAATACGCCCACAACGTTAAGACCTCCCTCCTACATGCGCCAAACACACTCTCACTCTAGTGTCACTGGCACCTGTAGAACATCACTAGAAGTCTGACGACTTGACCACAGCAGCTGTCTCACTATCCTTCCACTATACTGTCTTCCTGACACCATAGTTACTGTATTCCACGAGCTCCTTCAAGACAAACACTCACATGTTCACTCCCTCAACGCTGCACTCTGTACTCTTATCCTCTTGTAACTACTCCCCCAACAGCCAATACAAGTGATGCACCTGTACCCATAGAGAAAATCTATCATGTCCATGTACTCACTCACATGTACTTCTCAGTCAGATATAGAGACTTACCTTTTTTAGATAGTTACAGTTCACATCACCCACCCCCCTCCAAGTCACTACCTATCAACTCTGCCTAAAGTCACGTTCAAAGCATCTAAGACCATATATACTCGCGCATCTAACTACTCAGTTCGATTGCATATTGCATACATAGACGTGTGTCATGTCCCGCTGTATCTCCGTGTGTCTACTGCCCACATACAATCACACATCGTGTCATCACCACTACCCTTTCACAGTCCGACGACACTATGTATAACTCATACGTTGCCGTGTGCATCCACTAGTATCCAACATACTCTCAAAACACTCTCTCCCATCAACTCAGAAATGATAACACAAAACTGTTTATATAACCCTCGCACCACTATCATTGCTTAATACACCCCACTCAGATCACTGCTGTATACACTGCATTCCACATTCCACACCTGCCGACAATTATCACATACTCTAGTGTTTCTCAACTAATGCATCACTCGTTATCCTCACCTGTATGTTTAATCCCTAACTCAGTTCTCTGTACATCCAACGCCACCATACTATACAATAAAACTTGCATACTCAACATATCCGCGTGCCTACTCCACGCTCATACATAATCATGTTCTGCCCATACGTCCCATCCACAGTACGCTCCCCCCCCTACCCCATCTACACTCCTCTCACCACCCCCTCCACTCCTTGTCAGTCACCTCCCATCCACCTCACCATGACACTTCATAGACAGCGACACCTACTACCCCCCCACTATCCATCCATCTCCAACTACACCTCGTTTCCGTCCGGTATCCCTCCTCAATAGATCCACCCTCAGACACACTCCACCTACACACTCACTCAACCTAAACTGCGCCAACTCATACCATCTAAATGTGTGTGTCTGATATATCCTCCAGACTCACCCCCAGTAATCCATCCCCACCCGGCCCTGTTCCCCCTACTCACTCTCTACGCCATACATACCCCACCCACGCCCCGCCTTCCACCTACTCAGTTTTCTACAGATATCTCACACTCCAATCTCCCTCTCCATAACAATCATTATGCATGTTGTCCATCATCTATAAAAACCTGTATATTCACGCGCGTCATGCAACACCTACAACATATTACAGCAAACAGATATACCACTCCTCTCCGCTCCTCCTCGCCACTCACTATCTGATGACATAGTGAATGTAGTTGTCACACAACTCCAACTCTCGCTCTATATGTCCTAGTACTGATAACTCCTAGAACACTCCCATGTTGTATTCTCGATCATATAAATGCACTCACTTCTGAAAATAACTTAAACTCTACCCTCACACATAATGCTAGTAGTGGAGTCAAACTCCATCAATCCCCAACACAATAACATCTTACCAACCTACACTCGCTCACTCTGCTCGCCTCTCGCACACTTCAGAAGCACCACCTCATAAATCCTACAAAAACTAACATTGCAACGTAACTACTTGTGCCAAATGTCTACAGAACTCAGTCACAGAAAACTTGCTGATCTATTGATAATGTACATCACTCTTATGCCTAGCACTCTACCCATTTTTTCCTCTAACGTTCTTTTCCACTCTCGTAGACAGTCAATCTTCACTCAGTTATTTTTGTTGCTACGCTCAACAAAAGAAACTTTCGACTCCCTATATCTTGCTGCTAATAACCCAGTTTTAATCCTCTAAATGTTTGGTCTATAATAATGTGCTGAATATCGTCATCTGAAGCGTTTTCGTAAGCATTCAGGGTGCGTAATCGCTGTCGGGACATATTGCTTTAGTCCTGCCCCAGACTTGTCTCTAAAAAAGGACCACAATACTCACGTGTGTCCACATGGATTACATCTTCGTTGCAGTCTCCTATTAAGGTTCGCTATGTGTCCGTGGCTCATTTGCTCGTTTCAGCTAGATCCCGCCTATACGGGTATAAAACATAATGACCTGTGAAAGCTGTCCATATTTGCGCGCTACCATAAGCGTGTTACACCGGTCTTCGCCTGGTCCCATCTAGCGTTCCAAGTTTCTTGAGATGACACTGGACCTCAGCATATATCGGATCACTAGCAGTCGATACACATCAGGGTCCCCTTTCACGTGTTCGTGATGACTTATCTGTAGCCGTTGTGTCGGTCATAGTGCTTACCCAGGACTGTCACTACGAGTGTAGTTAATCAAGTTCGCATACCCTAAGGGGGGGGGTAGGGGGGGGGGGCCTCATTCAATGGCTACGACACAGAGCTCTTTCTTGAATTGCGTAAGTCATTCACACGTGCTTTGTACCGATTTCGATTCTCATCCGCGCTCCTTTCGTTTCTTTGCCTTTTGTATCACCTAGTTTTTTAAGACACCGATCGCTCAAGCGACTCCTTCGTAATCTGTTTCAACGGTTCTCTTATAGTAGATTTCGGATCGTGTCTCTAGCTTTTAGCTCCTTCGTGGTTTGGCGATGTCGATAGTTTCTATCCGTGATTTTGATCTCGCGATTTTGATTTCCTGTAATACATTGCCCTGGGCGCTCTGTAACGGTTGTCTTCCAATTAAACTTGTGTGCTCTGCATAACAAGTTAACGATACGTCTTCACCACCTGTTCCCTTGTACGATCTTAGTCGGGAGTCCTGCTTGCTTGCTATTTTCGTTGTTTGTTCAGTTAATTCCTTTTCCATAACGTTGATTTCAAGACGGTCATGCTATGTGCTAGCATCGCCTTGTCAATCGTTTGCTGTTTTTTTCTTCATCTATGACCAGCAGAGTCCACTGAATCTGTGTAGAGCACTGTGAATTTGTAGGGTTAATGTTTTTTAGACGTAACAACTACGTCATCACGGTGAGTCCCTTCCCCTTGCGTGATGCTCAACCAAGTCCCGATTCCTCAATTGGATTCCATAGGCAACATTCCCTACCTTGCCCCGTAACCGTTTCCGTGGTCAGTTTTGCGCACAGTACGGTTTGCGTTATAACTTTCTTTCTATCTTTGTAATTGGCCGGTTCCTCCTTTGCCCTGGGGCATCGCTCACTATCTGGTAGACTAGTGCTACCGACCCCCATATCCACGGAATATAAAAAACACCAGCGCAGACTGCATCTCTCCTGTCAACGTTTATTCTTTGTGAATCGCGAAAACCTGCTGGTCATTTAGACACTGCATGACCGGTGGGAAGGCCACTAAAAGCCTGCACATCATCCCACCGCTTTTTGGTATGAACATCGTCGTCGATTACGTCTCGCGCGATGGCACGCGAGGTGATTCCCATGATAGTAGTGCTCTCCACGAGATGTGCTATATCAGACGGTTACCTACAATCATGGTTTGTGTCTTTGTCTATTTTCGCATGTTTTTTTTAGACCTTGATCGACCACTTACACCGATCCATAGTAATTAGATGTCAGCGGTTGATTCGGGTCTGAAAGTACTTCGCGTATGTGTATAGCCTCGTTACTCATTCTGCGGGCCCAACTGTCGACCACCGTATACGGTTGCCAAATCCCTCACTACACGAATAAACTATCTTCTAGTCAGTCCTTGTTGTGTCTCAAACGCTAACTCTTCGTTTCCTCACATTGGTGAGTGCTCGCTATGCCATTCTTACGTGTCGCAGCTTCCACGTTCTATGTCATACCATTGCAGTTGAATTGTCCCCCCCTTGCGCGCACCCCCAGGCTAAAGCACAGTGGTCCCTTAAAAAATACTTTTGAATAATAAAATTGCCGTTAGGTATTGGTGCTTTTGAATGTAATTCCCGTCTTATGACGGGCATTTACACTAGTTAAATGAGAATTCCGGAGGGTCAATAAAGGGACACATCATAAACATTACGTCACTTTATTTCTCCACACGGGGTATGGGACCCCCGCTGCAGACAGTTTCCTTGCACCCAAACACGCATGTACACTAGCAGACGTGGTTACCATAGCAATGTGTTTCACGTGACGAAGGGACCCAGACTGATGCACAAGCTCATGTTAGCCGCCTCTTACGACTTTGCCAGTAGGCCTATTCTGTCCTCGTCTCATCAGAGACCCTCCGAGAACCACACTGTTTGGAGCATAAAAAAAAAGATAAAAATGACTTAAGAGAATGTTTGGTTTGGTTTGGTTTTAAAGACCATCTTCACTGCACACAGACAACTCTTAATAGAGCTCCGATTTCTCCCCTTAGATCACACAAGGAGGATCTCAGCACAGTTCACGAACTCCGTAGTATCGGCGAGGATCTCATTGCGTGTATACAGGAATCACACATTCTATAAATATATTTGGTGGGTAAGTTTCTCATTTTTAAATTTTGCCAAGGCAGCAGCCTTATGGCCTACTCTTTACGATTTCCAACTGCCGTGGGATTTTTAACGTGCACAAATTGCACATGGGACCTCTTATTTTTTTTCGTCCTTATCCGAGAAGGCTAGGCTTCCGATCTCACAACCCAAGAGACCAGGGGTCTAATGACATCATTAGGACCACTGGTTCTGAAAAAAAAATATTCTATAAACTACATTCCCTCAACTGAGAATCGAACCTGGTACCTCTAGAATCCAAGGCGGACGCTTAACCTCTTAGCCACTCCAACCCCTAACCTCACCAGGTACAACAAATATCTACGGACCACCACTGCATCAGACGAAAGGATAGGGGGAAACAGAAAACGATGTCAAGCCAGATAGTAGGTAACAAAGTCAAGAAATCATATCTAACAATATGACTAGGAAGATAGTGCGTGGGGATATTAACCCCAACAGGCGCTCTCTCTTTTTTTTTTTTTTTTTAATTAATGTGTTTGCTACTTTTCTTTGTAGCACGCCCCTTTCAACCTTCTACCATGTACATGGAGTTGTTGGTTATATCAGGACGTGTTTCCTTTATTGTAATATGTTTTTGTTTGTATTTATTTTATACTATATTATCTCTAGTCGGTATTTTTCCTTTTGTAGTTATAGTTCAACATGGTTTTTAAAAGAAATTCCAAAATAAGCTATTTTCTAAGTTAGTATGTTTTTAATTTTCACTGGATGGTTTCTTTGGTTAATCTGTATGTATCTGGGGCGAGTCTTTCACGAGTTTGGACTACTGACTCAAATCCTTATTTGTTTTTTATATGTTAGCTTTAGTTTTTGTAATATAGTGTTTTATTAACTTTTGCATTTCTGAAGGGGTCTTTGTGCCTATGAGATTTTCTACCCTCATTTCTACATTGTGGTTACTACAGTATGTCTTAATGTTTTCCCTCTGTTGGTCATATTTCTTGCAGTCCACCAGAAAGTGTCTAATTGTGTTTGGTTCTTGACACTCTTCACATGTGGGTTCCTCAATCATGAAATATCCAGTTCCAAGCTTGAGCCTCAGCAATTTTTTATTAATTGGTATTTTTAGTTCATCTTTTATTTGACATTTTTTGCTTGGTTTTTTAAGGATTTTATATGAGTGTCTTGCTTTTTTTACTTTGGTCCCATGCTGTTATCCACTCTTTAGTTATTGCTTGAGCAATTAAGCTCTTAATTTCAAACTTCCCTAAGCCTACTTCAATTTTGTTATGGCTAGCTCTCCCCCCTTTGGCTTCTTTGTCTGCAAGCTCATTTCCTGCTATCCCCACATGTGATGGTATCCATGTTATTGTTGCACTGCATCCTATAGTTTGTAGATATGTATTAACCTGTAGTATTTCCTCTATAATATCTGGCCTGCTACATTCATTTCTGTTTCTGATAGCTAATACTGATGATAGGGAATCTGTGAGAATGGTTACTTTTTTTGGTGGATTTTCTGCAGCTATTTCTAAAGCTTTTAGGATTGCCACTAATTCTGCTGTAAAGATGGATGTATTACCTGTTACTTTGTATCTTTTATAAATTTTTAATTTTTGGTATTGCTATTCCTGCTCCTAATTGACCTTCTTCATCTTTTGACCCATCTGTATATATAGTTAGGCTATTATTTATATACCGTTCTATGTACTCTAGTGTTTTACTTTTTGCTGAGATTATGTCGTTAGATTTATTTATGATCTTTGTTAAGTGGGAGTCAGTTTCTGGCACTTTTAATTCCCATGGTGGGATCTTTGCTTTATACAGAGCACTACTGTTTATCGCATTAAATAGGTCTGGGTATTGATCCACTTCATCCATTGTTTTCCACCCTGACGGGTATCTATTATGGTTTAATGGAATGTGGCCTATGTACTGGTTACCCCTATCAAAGGTTTTATGTGCTGGGTGAGTTGGATCTTTTGCCACTCTTGCCCAGTAGATGAATCTCAGTTCTTTTCTCCTTAGCTCCAGGGGTATAATGCCTAGCGCTACCTCTAGTGCCTCTGCTGATGTTCCCTTTGAGGCACCTGCTATTATTGACAGTGCCTGGTTTTGGACTGTGTCTAGTTTTTTCTTATTGCTTGGGGCGGCTGATGCATAGACAACACTGGCATAGTCAAGTTTGCCCCTAATAAATGATTTATAGAAGGTTAACATGGTCTTATTGCAGGCGCCCCAACCACTTCCTTTCATATATCTTACCATGTTAATAAGTCCCCTACTGCTTTGCACTAATAGGTCTATGTGTTTGTTCCAGTTTAGTTGCTGGTCTAATACCATACCCAGAAATCTAGTTGATTTTGCTGTGCATACTTTTTGCTCATTAATGCTTATGTCAATTATATTGTTTTTAATTACACGCCCTCTACTGAAGATCATTCCTATGGTTTTTTTTAACGTTTAGATTAAATCCCCACTTGTTCATCCAGTCAGATACTTTATCCATTTGCCTTTGAACTGTTTTATAGAGGAATGGGAGATTTCTTCCCGTTCTCCATATCGCAGCGTCATCTGCAAACTGGGATAAGTTGTTTTTTAAGTCTTTAAACTCGTCACCTAGGTCGCTGACCATAATCGTAAAGATAGATGGTGATATTACTGATCCCTGGGGAATTCCATTCTGTGGCTCATATACCTCAGATCTATCATTGTTTATTTGTACCGTGAAGTATCTATCCTGCAGGAAGTTCTCTTCCAAACCTCTACACCCCACTGTAGAAGAGGAACGACTAAGTAAGTGAGGGATAATAATACCTACAGAAACCACTACACTGCATCAGCACAAAGGAAAAAGAGAAAGCAAAACCATGTGAAGACTGATTCTGTAGAAGCAAAGAAATCAACAACCAAACAAGTTTAAACGGTGACTAAGGGGCTTGTGCTTGAGGCCATTAACATCATCGCATACACCATCTACATAAACCACTACTGTAACAACATAAGACAATGCAAAGCTGAATGCTTCCTGCAAGGCAGCCGGCTGCAGTGTTTACGTATTTTCTTTAAAAAATTTAAAAAAAAAACTTAAAAAAAAAAAAAAATTCTCCAAAATTCCCGTGAACTAATCAAGTTGATGTGTTTGTTCTCGTGGCCAATCAATGATCTCGTATTATATGAAACAGGTGTGGGCCCGGCTCATCGATTGCAACGAAGTTGATACTTAAAGTTAAGGAAGCTCGATCAATTATTTTGATGGGGAAATTAAAACACGAAGACGGATGTTTCCAAGTGAGCTAACTAACTAACAACAGAAGCAGATTCTAAGAATGTTCGATCCTGCTTCACCCACAGCAGCGGTCGGAATCCGGAAACATCCCCCGAAACCCTAACCTGAATCCTAACACTAACGATGTGGGTGAGTAATCTGGATGGCCCCGAAGATCATATCTTATTGTTCTTCCTTTCAACCGGTTACCTCAATGTATATCACCAGCGTCTGGAATCTGTCTGGTTCTTATCAACACTTCCACAATGGTGATCTTGTCATACCATTTCAATGTTTTTATTTGTGAAAGGCTACGTACGCATCCATTTATGAAAGACTACGGACGCATCCATTTATGAAAGACTACGAACGAATCCGTTTATGAAAGACTACGGACGCACCCGTTTATGAAAGACTACGGACGAACACATTTATGAAAGACTACGGGCGCACCCATTTATGAAAGACTACGGACGCATCCATTTAAGAAAGACTACGAACGCATCCATTTATGACAGACTACGGAGGCATCCATTTATGAAAGACTACGGACGCATCCATTTATGAAAGACTACGGACGAATCCATTTATGAAAGACTACGGAAGAATCCATTTATGAAAGACTACGGACGAATCCATTTATGAAAGACTACGGACGCATCTGTAACTTCTTGGTTATAATTTTTATATTTCAATAAAAGTAAGCAGTGTCAGTAAAGCTGTCCAGAATTCCGTGTTATCAGCGTTGCCACTCCTAGGTGGATTCACCTAGATCTAGTTTTTTTTTTTTTTTGTTACGTCTAAGTGTCTAGGTTTTTTCCTGTGAAAATCTAGGTTTTTTCCCCTATGTCTCTAAACTTCCATTATGTTTAAATATAAAAAAAATTTGTTTGTTGTTGACATTTTCATTTGCGAACTATCAAATCGACCTCTGACGGCGAACCGGAATAAAAACGAGGTTTAAAAAAATTTAAAGATCTTTGTAATGCTATTGATCCGTTGGTATCAAATAATACCATAACTGAAAATTGAAATTTCCCGCGTCAGACTTCACTTGACTCACTGATGTGATTCAAGACGCCCATACCCGTTTTAAACCAACGGGCTGATCACCCGTTTGCCAGTCACTTCGATTACGGAAACAACAGCAGATGGATTGATTTGCCGTTGCCCTAAAGACGCCAATAGGCGTGATGGGAAACAATGGCAAAGAAAACCTATCTGCTGTTGCCCTAAGACGCCACTAGGCGTAATGGCCACTGACTGCTTTGACAGTCGGTGGCTAAGGACGGAAGAAGAAGAAGAAGAATACCCGTTTTAAACTGTTTTTCGTCAGCAAGCTACGCTTCTCTTTTAACGCTTACCATGCAGAAGCCACTAGCCCAAGTCCTTATTTACATCTGAAAAGAAAGCTAGGTGGTCAAATGTTCAATACCATAATTCCCGCCGTAAGTACTTCGGTCGGTCAGTCACATTTTGCACATTGTCATTTGCGCACTTTTTCTATTTTCGAGAGAGTACATTAACTTTCAACCACAGATAAGTGGATGCAACTGTGGTTGAAAGTTAGACAATAATTGTATTGTTTTCCCTAATATGTACTCTCCAGACAATAGAAAAAGTGTGCAAATGAAGGTGTGCATGAACAGTGTGATTATGGAAAGAAGCCAACAACACGATTGATAAACAGTACATGAACTCGAGTTTCGTCAAACTTCAAACGTTGTTCTCAGAGGCAGTAAGTCGACCATGGCTTCTCAGAGGCAGTAAGTCGACCAGAGCAAGATTTTAAAAGATGCACGAACAATTACAAGACATGTTGTCATAAAAGAAATGTTAGTTATTTAGTCACTTTACGGTCCATTAGATCATAATCACTGCTCCACATGTCATTTAGGTAAGGTTACTCCATGTCTTCATATTTGTCACAGAGGTTTTATGCGCACTGAATTGCCTATATCCTCTTCTTTTTCTTTCACCCGTATCCTCTATTTTATTATCACTCTTTACCTTTTTCCTGTATTTTTCGCATCCATTCGTTTGCGAAAAATATTTTCTTCCCCACTCTCAACTTTACCGTTTTCTTTCTCATACTGGTAAACGCATTTATGACATAACGTATCAGTCTCTACACTAGACGGGAGAGCGTTAAAATGCATTCTATTGCATTAGATGTCAGTGGACGATAGAACGTGTGAATACTCGTCTGGGCAGACAGAGATAGCAGACATGCGTCTGTATTTTTCTCACGTCACGGGCGTTTCGCCAGGCAAGTTCCCGGTTAGGTGTCATACCGTCTAGCATTTTCACCTGACACGAACGTTTCTCTCGGAGTGAAGTGTGATATGACACTCACGCAGCGCTCGGGAATGAGACATATAGTCTGGGTTTTTCCATGACACGCACGCTTCTCGGTCAGTTTTGTTAACGTAGGTGTGAAGACACACTGGTGGCACTTACGGCATGCGTCTAAGTTACGTAAGTGTTAGGAAAGACGAGAGATTGCGTGGTTTTGGAAATAGGACACATTCTTTGTGTGTGTTTCATATATCTTAAACGAGAGTTTGAGACTTAATTCACTCAGTAACTTCGCAGTCAAGACTAGAACAAGCCTTCGTTCGATTCCTAAGAATCTCTGTTAATAGAGATGGCATTTAGTTTGGTCGAAGTGGTTTAAGTTCTTAGTAGTTCTGTGTTGAGGTAAATATTATATATATATATATGATATCTAGTATTTTTCGAAGTGTTCAAAGTGTTAGATCGCTTATTTTATTTCCCCGAGTTCTTTTGTGCAGAGTGACTAATTTATATAGTCTGTATTATTTTATAGTGACGAGTTACAGTGGAAAACAGAATAAATTATAATTTCTAGCTTAAACAACAATGTAGCTATTAAGGAATTTAATTTAACTGTTAAATAATCAGACGAGAATAATGTTTCTAAACTAACTTATAAATGCTAGATGCCTCATGAGTGTTGACGGAATACATATGTATTCCTAATTCATGAGGATTGATGATTTTATGAATATATCTTATTCAACGGGAAGTTTTAAATGATAAGTCAAGCTGTACGCTTGCACTTTAATAACGTAAGTTATATGGAGTACATAATATGTAACATATTTCATATGTGGTTTTTCTTTATTCAGTGAATACTGGGGTAACCCAAACTTTGCCGGCGTTTTGTACAGAGACATACCTAATAACTGCTTATACTGGGCCTTTGAGCCAGTGCATATTTATACACTAACTCTAATGTACATGCTGCCTTGTGGCGAGAAAAATTACAGAAATCAAAAAAACATTAACTTTCCGACATTGTTGACAAGTGTGTGGTGAACCAAGATTATTTGTTGAGAGAAGTTGTCCACCGGTCATCTTCCTAATTAAGGGAAACCTCGTGTTCTGACATTGTGTGCTCGTTTAAGCCTAATTATTACCTCGTGAGTCAAGTGACACTAACTTTAGTCTGAAATAACTATCGCATGAAGCAGACGCTCCCCAGATCCATTTTGATGAAACCAACAAACAAATCTGCAGAGCTGGGATCTGGTTCATTAAACGACAGTAACAGATAAAAAGTGTGATTGTCCCAAAGGTTGCGCCAGACGGCGAACAACAGCTCGATTGTAAGTATATCAGGGCCCTGATGAAAGAACCGAATGAAAGTAGACTGAAGGATATTCTTTGTTTGAGTCACCCACGTTGTAATTTCCTTTATGCAAGTTATTGCTAACAATATTTACCCTTAGAAAAACAGAGTATCAAGTCTGTCCATATCTTAAAAGGGGGAAACCATAGACTCAAATCATATGCATCTGTAAATCCTTGGGGTTATCACTTTCTTCTAACGGGACTGTGAGATATATATATCCAGGGGAGGACCATACTAACGGGTCTATCACTATTGTAGCATTCCTTGATTTTATGACTATGTGTATGCTTATGATGTTTTTTTTTTTTCTTTTTTCGTATGCCCGCTAATACTCGAGGCGAAATCTCAGGTTATTGTTAATGTCTAACCTGACATTGATTTTACGTGAGTATCCCTTTTCTTGTACAGAGACAGGTGTCCCTTGCCAATTCCCGGTCGACGAAAAATCCTCAAATGCCGTCGCCCGGGTTTGATCCTGAATCACCCGGTCCCAGAGCGGTGTTGTAACCACTACGCTAGCGCGGCTTATGATGTATTTTATATGTTGTGATGTAAGTTTACTATGATAATTAAACTATACCTATACTGTTCAAAAAAAGAAACGCATAGCTACTGAAGGCTCACACATAGCCATAATTTTGACATTCAATAACTTTTTTAATTTAATGAGTTAATTGTTCAAATTGCATACAAGAATACCTTAGGGTTCAACCAATCAATTGACAGTTATTTTGCATCTGGGTCACGAGAGTTTTTTTGGCGTACGGGCTTTCCCGTTAGTATAGAGTGTGGGCTCCTCTTGCATCGATCAGCGACTGGCATCTCCTGGGCACGGATGCGATCAGACGTCTGATGTGGGCCTGTGGGATGGCTGCCCACTCTTCCTGGAGTGCCTGGAACAGATCACGACGATTGGCTGGAGCAACGTCTCGGCGACAAACACGTCTATGCAGCTCATCCCACAGGTGCTCAATCGGACTCATGTCTGGAGACAGGGATGGCCAGGTGTGGTAAAGTGGGATGATATAAATATTTATAGGGGACTTAGTGTACTGACTGAGATCAGCTGTACTGACTGAGATCAGCTGTGAAGGTATCTGTATCTAATAAGTGTGGTGTGTTACAGATGACCTTACTGTGCTACCACATTTAGACCTCAGTCAGACTTATTCTGGAATATTGTGATGACTACGTTGAATGTCTAGGGTTATGATAGTGATGAAGTGTATGTTTACAACAACCAACAGACAGATAAACAATTTAATTTAATCCACAATACTTTACAACACTGTGACACTCACATACATAGAACACTCTATAAGACTATCTTAATAAGTCAAGTGTCAACTTTTAAAATATGTATTAATTCCTTTCAATAATAGATATCCTGATTCAACTACAAAGTGAACCAGGAATCACAATCAAATGTAATCACAAGTTGTATGTACACAATTTATAGATAGGATCTTTGTATTGACATATATTATTATTACAATATGTGTGTAAGTTGTGATGTAGTACTATGAGGTAATACTGGCTTTTCAAGCTAGGTTGTTGTTTGTCATCATGACTTCAAGTGTTTGTTTCTGGTGGAAATAATATGGGAAAGGTTCACAGTTTCTTTTTAATTGAAACAAATAACTGTCCCTCTTGATTTTATGTACAGTCAATTTTTTGAGGGGGGGTATACACAAGATTGAGCTGCTCTGGCCAACGAAATCTTAACTTCTGTGTGGGCGGCAGGAAACAGTCTCCTTTGCTCACTTGCTTCACAGTTTTCTTGAGAAACAACACTGGTCGATATCTTGACCAAGGAGTATGCTACCAGCCTCTGGATTCAGCAAAACTCAGACCAGGTGCTGCTTTAATACTTTAGTACCACGGTCCCTGAAACAAGAAGGTTGCACCTCCTACTTCAGAACTAATTTATAATCTATTTCCACACTGAAGCACAATACATAACAAACACCGAGTTCAGCGCGGTAGGCCAACTGCTAGCTTCTCATGTATCAATATACACCAGTATTCCTCTCCCTAATGGTTACAACGCCTCTGCAATTCCAGCATTATTCCTTTCTATTCAATAAGATAGGTGTCATAGTACTATTTGGCAATCCCAGGCAGTTATACTCCTCTCCGACAAGTTTTGTTCATGGGGGAGCAATATCTAGGCTTTGCCTCATGTTTGTTACTGAACCACACATATACAGACATCAATTATCAATTCACATTCAATTTTAATCAAAAAGATATCAAATATGTCTAGCTTACCACAATTCAAGGAAATATTAAACAAGTACGTTGACTGGCGATGAGTTATGGCACAATTCCGATCTGCCTCTGTCCCAGGCTTTTATTAGAAAAATATGAGCTGGTTCTCAACGCACTTGCATCTACAAAGTTCAATTTCAAAAAGTGGCACTGAACTGACGCTCCTAATTGACTATATTAAATGGTCTAGCCAATGAGACCATGTTTACAAAAGCTTTTGAAAAAATGTACCCTTCCTACCGTTTCCATTAACAACCAAAAATAGTATTAGTAGTTGACTAATCATGTTTCGCCTTACATATTATTCTAGCCAATCAAATCGGATCTAACGTGGTGGCCTCATTTCCTCTAAAGCAGTGTCCAAACACACCATTATGAGCAAATATGATCCTGTGTTGTCAGACAACACCACTATAGTATTTTGGCTATAATTTGTTAATTATTAGACTATTTGCTTAACACCTAACATATTCTTTGTCAGCAAGTCCTAAGGCACCCAAATATATAAGTTTAATGGAGCTAAGTGGCTTCGTTCAAAATATGTATTTTCTTCTACCACCCGTTCACTTCTATACGATGGGGTGTCTTCTGTACTGTCAGGCTAATGTCAGGATTTCAGACGTAAAACAGTATTGTGTCATGTTTCCTAATAAGCATTAACCATGTTTTTTAAAACCTTACCTCGTATTGGTAGTGTTTTTTGTCACTGTTTATTTGAAAAAAAAGCAAGCCTGCATGCCTTTCGCGTGGGGTGGCATTAATTTCATATCGCTAGACGACGTGGTAGCATTGCATGCGTTCCTCCGTACATCTCTCTCTCTCTCTTCTAAGCCCGTCTGTCTTTTAGTTTACGTAGTGCATAAAATGACATTAATGGAATATTAAATCTAGGTCATTACGCAGTGTGTCTATCACAAGGTTTTCTAAGAAACACAGTACCAGTTTTCTTTTTAGAAACGCGTGTATTTGATGCAGTAGGCTTTACTAGTAAACGTGAAAGCGTTACAATTATGCAGATGAAGTAGAAAAGGGGGTTTTCTTGTTTAGCTAGTATGACGTTCTATAACACAGGCGTACGCTATTGTGACCGCACTGTTCTTTTACCATTCTTCTTTCCTTTTATTGAATTAATTCGTTAGGCTTTACATTTACTTTCTAATTTATAGATGTGGATTAGAATTTCTCACGACAAATTCTCCCCACTTAAAACGGACATTATATGTCAGTCTATAATTCTATATACACATAGAGAAATTTATTATTATTCCTGGTGCTTACGGTGATTCTCATCACACGGATGGCGGCTTAGAAAATCCGCACCCAGGTTAGTTTTTCCAGAAATATACTTTATGCTGAATTGGAATGGCTGCAAAAGTAAGGATCATCTGAGTAACCTCGAATTTTCATGCCTAGCCTGCGCTAGAAACGACAAGGGTTTGTGATCTGTTTGCAACTTAAATGCCTTCCCATACAGATAAATATTGAATTTCTTGATTGCCCATATTACTGCAAGACATTCTTTTTCGCTAGTTGAATAATTGGTTTCACCTTTATTCAACTTTCTGCTAGCATATGCCACTGGGGTTAATTCCCCATCCAGTGCATCTGATTTCTGTAACAGGGTCGCACCCAACCCGATATTACTTGCATCCGTTCTCACAATGAATTCTTGACTTCAGGTAATTTCAAAATAGGTTTGCTTGTGAGCTTTTCCTTCAATTCCTGGTATGCCAATTCACATTGTGCTGTCCATGTAATTCGATCTGGATTTCCTTTGCGTGTCAAATCAGTTAACGGTGCACATATGGAATTAAAGTTTTTGATATACTTTTGGTAGAAACCACATAATGAGACAAAGGATCTCAAGTCTTTCTTAGTTTGTGGTCTCGGGGCTTTCTTTAGTTTCTCTAAATTCTTGGGGTCAGGGGTCATGTTTCCCTGATGGACTGTGTGTCCTAAGAATTCTAATTCTTTACATCCAACGCAACATTTGGTTGGTCGGGCTGTTAAATTCGCTTCTCTAAGTCAATTAAACAGCATGTTCAGAGAGTCAATGTGTTCCTCAAATGTTTCTGTTGCTATAAGGATATCATCCATGAAATTTGTGATGCATGGATTATTCAGAGGATCCAACCATTTTCTCATCATTCTAGAGAAGACACTAGGCGCATTCTTCAATCCAAATGGCAATCTGTTAAACTCATAGTGTCCCTCTGAGGTACTAAAAGCTAGGTACGGTCTAACCTCAGGCTTTACTGGAATCTGATAGTATCCTTTACTCAGATCCACTTTTGAGAAATATTTAGCTTTATTTAGCCTGGCAAACAACTGATTTGTATCCGGCAATGGATCCACCTGTCCTTCTGTGATAGCATTCAGTCTCCTGTAATCTATACAGAGTCTATGTTCTCCAGAGGGACATTATTTTCCTCAAAAAGTACCACAGCAAAAGGAACGAATAGGCTTTCATACGACAGATTTATGATCATCTAGAACCTGTTGCACTCTCTCCTTCTGATTTTTCGTTAAATGTGTACTGATTTTCACCTGTGCCGCTGTCTCACAGAGATGTAATGGATATTCAAATGATGAAAGTGGTTCCTTTTTCATCTCCATTGCAATGGACAAGGTCAACAAGTGTGTCTCTTCCTGATTTTCTCTTTCCAAATATTTCTTCAGGAGATTCACATGATAGATTTTTTCTTTCCCCTTCTTATCTATCTTATAATTGGTTCTAGACACCTTCTCTAGAACTGTATATGGACCTTGCCATCCAATTTGTAACTTATTCTGACTACCGGGTAGAAGAAGCAGTACCTTCTCTCCCACAGCCAAATCTCTGTCTTTAGCTTTCCTGTTGTAATAGGCAGCATGTTTTTTCCTGGCTTGTCTCAAATTTTCATTGGCAAGTTTCCAGCCAGTTTTTAAACGAGTGGTCAGCTCATTCACATATTGGTATGAGGATGTAATATTTTCCTCTGCCTTGTCATCAGTCCACGTTATTAACAGAGTTACGTATGGACTTTTAAATTCGGAAACTTATTTTTCCTGGCACATGTCAGGTCCTTTGCACTCGAAGCCCTGTTGTGATGACTTTTCTTCCCAGAATCATCATGCACAAATCGACCGCTACCAATTTTTTTCTTGGGGCTTTCTCCCCACTTAGAATTCTTGATGAGAGATTTCCTCTCTACATCTTCTTCCTCCAGTTTATATAAGTCCGATCGAGGGATTTTCGGCTTATTCTGGGGTAAGACATCTTTTTGCACTCGCTGCATAGTGGCCATTGTAAAACAGTCAATTGAAGATTGTCCGTGAAAAGGGGCTTCCCATTCCACTTGGTCCACTTTATTATTCTTTCCAGTGTCAGGCCTACGTTTGCCCCGTGGCGTGTGGAGGTCCTGAACACTGTTCCCACTTGTGGGTGTTCCCTCATGTGCTATGCTACACCTCTCTGCAAAATTTTCAATGGCCCACCTTGCCTTGGGCCAATAATAATTCTGAGCCACCTTTTGAATGATGGTACCTATTTTCTCATGGTCCCCATCTTTTCTCACATGTAAGCTCCTTATTAAGTCTGTCCTATACCTTTTAGGAAGTACCAGCTGTCCCTGACCTTTGGATCTAGTTCCAGTCTTCCGGTATATTAGTTTGTTCTTCATATAGAAGTCTCCTTTTCCTGGAGGTGTGTGACCATGGGACAATTTCCTAAAACAAGGCTTGAGGGTCTTATCCCCAGCCTGCGCCTTCCTCATCTCTTCTGGAGTGGTATTTAACATAATATCCTCCTCCTTTCTTGAGGTCGACCTGACCTGAAGGGTGGCCATTACTATAGGGTTCCTTCTGCAACGGTCAGTGTCATGATTGTTCATCCTACAATTTTTACACCACCTCCTTCCTGGGTTGAAAGATTTTCTTTCATCAAATTTCCTTTCATCGAATAGTGGGGTTTTATTTTTATTGTCATACCGTGGCCTATTAAACTGGTGCTTACCTTTGTTCTGATCTCTAGGATCAAATTTATTAAAGTTCTGTGGTGCCTTAAAATTATCTACCTGTTTCTTTTTATTACTTGTTACCTCTGCCTGAGCTGCTTGATACCTTTCAGCGACATTTAGTAACTCACCCAGTCTCTCTGCACCTTGTTCCATGAGAAACTTTCTCAGGTCTGGAGCCATGGACTCTCTTAGTTGTTCTATAAGGATCATTTCCTTAAGATCTTGGGTTTTCCCCAGAGAAGTCCATTTCTCCAAGTATGTCTCTAACCGTGCAGAGAACTGGTGATAGGTTTCACCTGACAGTAGTTTAGCATTCCTAAATTTTTTTCTATAAAATTCTCCATTCTTTTCATATCTTAACAAAAGAGCCTGCTTTAGCATGTCATAATTTTCTTGATCATCTCTGCTCATTTTGGCGAAAACATCATAAGCCGTACCACGAAGCCCTTGAGATAACTTTAAGCTCCACCTTTCTCTCTCTAACCCATACGTGGTAGCTAATAGTTCATATCTATTTAGATAGCTCTCGATATCATCTTCTCTCTCAACAAAGTGATCTAAATGGAAGTTCATAGCTGAGGTTGAGGCTCCCTGACTAGCAGTGGCATCAGAGGTAAAGGGACTGGCACCATTTTCAGGAGCATGGCTTTGAAACTCAAACTCCCTTAGTCGTAACTCATGTTCCCTTTGTAATCTCTTCTCCTCCTTTTCTGCTTCCCTCTGTGCAGCCTGCCTTCTTTCTTCTGCTTCCCTTTCTGCAGCCAATCGCTTGTCTTCCCTTTCGGCAGTCAATCTTTTTTCCTCTCTTTCTGCCTCCAATTGGACCTTCTTAGCCTCAGCCTCCAATTGTAACTTCTTAATTTCTTTTTCAGCCTCTAACTTTCTTTCACCTTCTTTTTCTAATGTTTTTTCTTCGCGTTCAATAAATGTGTCACATTCAGTAGTGATAAAAGCAATCATAGCTTGCCCGTCCATTCCTAAATCTTTAGCAGCCTGCATAGCAGCAGATCGAAATTTTGCCAGGTCGGCCATTTTCTAACAGGCAAATTTATACAATGTCTAACTTAAACAAGTCAATCTATAACTAATTATCTAAGGACAACCACAGGCACTGAGAGCTCAACCTTATTTATTTCCACCCAAGGATACCTTTTAATTTTTTATTATTCCCACCAATATATATAATAGGAGAAGATACAAAATCCCGGACAGGACCCCAATATATGTGGTAAAGTGGGATGATATAAATATTTATAGGGACTTAGTGTACTGACTGAGATCAGCTGTGAAGGTATCTGTATCTAATAAGTGTGGTGTGTTACAGATGACCTTACTAGGCTACCACATTTAGACCTCAGTCAGACTTATTCTGGAATATTGTGATGACTACGTTGAATGTCTAGGGTTATGATAGTGATGAAGTGTATGTTTACAACAACCAACAGACAGATAAACAATTTAATTTAATCCACAATACTTTACAACACTGTGACACTCACATACATAGAACACTCTATAAGACTATCTTAATAAGTCAAGTGTCAACTTTTAAAATATGTATTAATTCCTTTCAATAATAGATATCCTGATTCAACTACAAAGTGAACCAGGAATCACAATCAAATGTAATCACAAGTTGTATGTACACAATTTATAGATAGGATCTTTGTATTGACATATATTATTATTACAATATGTGTGTAAGTTGTGATGTAGTACTATGAGGTAATACTGGCTTTTCAAGCTAGGTTGTTGTTTGTCATCATGACTTCAAGTGTTTGTTTCTGGTGGAAATAATATGGGAAAGGTTCAGTTTCTTTTTAATTGAAACAAATAACTTTCCGTCTTGATTTTATGTACAGTCAATTTTTGAGGGGGGTATACACAAGACTGAGCTGCTCTAGCCAACGAAATCTTAACTTCTGTGTGGGCGGCAGGAAACAGTCTCCTTTGCTCACTTGCTTCACAGTTTTCTTGAGAAACAACACTGGTCGATATCTTGACCAAGGAGTATGCTTCCAGCCTCTGGATTCAGCAAAACTCAGACCAGGTGCTGCTTTAATACTTTAGTACCACGGTCCCTGAAACAAGAAGGTTGCACCTCCTACTTCAGAACTAATTTATAATCTATTTCCACACTGAAGCACAATACATAACAAACACCGAGTTCAGCGCGGTAGGCCAACTGCTAGCTTCTCATGTATCAATATACACCAGTATTCCTCTCCCTAATGGTTACAACGCCTCTGCAATTCCAGCATTATTCCTTTCTATTCAATAAGATAGGTGTCATAGTACTATTTGGCAATCCCAGGCAGTTATACTCCTCTCCGACAAGTTTTGTTCATGGGGGAGCAATATCTAGGCTTTGCCTCATGTTTGTTACTGAACCACACACATACAGACATCAATTATCAATTCACATTCAATTTTCATCAAAAAGATATCAAATATGTCTAGCTTACCACAATTCAAGGAAATATTAAACAAATACGTTGACTGGCGATGAGTTATGGCACAATTCCGATCTGCCTCTGTCCCAGGCTTTTATTAGAAAAATATGAGCTGGTTCTCAACGCACTTGCATCTACAAAGTTCAATTTCAAAAAGTGGCACTGAACTGACGCTCCTAATTGACTATATTAAATGGTCTAGCCAATGAGACCATGTTTACAAAAGCTTTTGAAAAAATGTACCCTTCCTACCGTTTCCATTAACAACCAAAAATAGTATTAGCAGTTGACTAATCATGTTTCGCCTTACATATTATTCTAGCCAATCAAATCGGATCTAACGTGGTGGCCTCATTTCCTCTAAAGCAGTGTCCAAACACACCATTATGAGCAAATATGATCCTGTGTTGTCAGACAACACCACTATAGTATTTTGGCTATAATTTGTTAATTATTAGACTATTTGCTTAACACCTAACATATTCTTTGTCAGCAAGTCCTAAGGCACCCAAATATATAAGTTTAATGGAGCTAAGTGGCTTCGTTCAAAATATGTATTTTCTTCTACCACCCGTTCACTTCTATACGATGGGGTGTCTTCTGTACTGTCAGGCTAATGTCAGGATTTCAGACGTAAAACAGTATTGTGTCATGTTTCCTAATAAGCATTAACCATGTTTTTTAAAACCTTACCTCGTATTGGTAGTGTTTTTTGTCACTGTTTATTTGAAAAAAAAGCAAGCCTGCATGCCTTTCGCGTGGGGTGGCATTAATTTCATATCGCTAGACGACGTGGTAGCATTGCATGCGTTCCTCCGTACATCTTTCTCTCTCTCTTCTAAGCCCATCTGTCTTTTAGTTTACGTAGTGCATAAATGACATTAATGGAATATTAAATCTAGGTCATTACGCAGTGTGTCTATCACAAGGTTTTCTAAGAAACACAGTACCAGTTTTCTTTTTAGAAACGCATGTATTTGATGCAGTAGGCTTTACTAGTAAACGTGAAAGCGTTACAATTATGCAGACGAAGTAGAAAAAGGGGTTTTCTTGTTTAGCTAGTATGACGTTCTATAACACAGGCGTACGCTATTGTGACCGCACTGTTCTTTTACCATTCTTCTTTCCTTTTATTGAATTAATTCGTTAGGCTTTACATTTACTTTCTAATTTATAGATGTGGATTAGAATTTCTCACGACACCAGGGAAGGGTGAGAATGTTGTTGGCAGTCAGGAACTGCGTGGTCAACCGTGCACAATGGGGTCTGGCGTTGTCCTGTTGAAACACAGACCTTTGGGCAGCCAAAAGTGGAAGGACATGGGGTCGAAAAATTTCATTGACGTATCGTTGCGCATTCAAGCCTCCTTAAATGTGCACCAATTGACTCCCTCCGTTGTAACTGATGATTCCAAACACCATTGCACCTCCACCACCATGCGGCGGGGCTTCATCAACGCAATTTTGGGCAAAACGTTCATTTCGCCTACGGTAGACCCTACGGCGTCTTTCATGACGCTGCGGGGTCCAAATGGGGCAGTGATGCGCAATACAAGACTCAACATGTCTCTTAGCCTCTCCTGCCCAAGTCTACCTCACCTACTCGTGGTGGACCCCGTTATACCCAGTAATCTTGCCGAAGGTTGGGTATCAACCCCAGCGGGAGGCAAGATGGGACAGCAAACGAGGTAAAGGCAAAATCAAATCCCCCAGCCAGAGGGGGAGGCATGAGCACACTCTGCCTTAAGAAACAGGTGCTGAAGTCAGATGTACCAGGCCAGGAGGCGCACCAGCAACCATGGTACCATGCAACCCGCTTTGGTTTAATATGTCTACACAACAGATGTCAAAAAATTATCGTTATGGTGCTCGCCCTGTAAAGTCCCTCCAGGCAGGAGCAGTGCCGGATTCTGAGCCTCGACAGAATCCACCCTCAGCTACTGGAGGTCTCCTTAGTCCGCCAAATGGAGCCAGGAGGCGGAAGGAGAAAGTAACTGGCCAACCAGATAAGACGACGGCCCCTCTGAATGTCATGCATTGGAATGCAGAGGGAGTCAACAACAAAAAGACTGAACTAGAGAATACCCTATTTCGGAAAGAAATTAGCATATGCTGCATACAAGAAACCCACCTACAGGAAGGAAAACATTTTAAGATACGGGGCTATCAATGCTTCAGAGTTGACAGAAAAGATCGGAAGAAGGGTGGCATACTAACACTGATAAGGAATAACCTCAACGCTATAGAATCCAAGACATATAAAGAAGGTGCAGAATACCAAGTAATCCATCTAAAACATAACACTCTGGAACTGGATCTCCTAAACTTCTACTGCCCCAATGACATACCACTGAACATGACTAGCATAGATGTCCCCATTGGCAACTTCATAGCGGTGGGAGACTTCAACAGCCATTCCCAAAGCTGGGGATACAACCAGCTAGATAGAAGGGGCGAAGAGATAGAAAACTGGCAAGACGACAATAACCTAACCCTTCTAAACAACCCTAATGATCCTCCAACCTTTTACTCCAGAAGATGGCATAGCACCTCTACTCCAGACCTGGCATTCTGCACACCTGATTTGGCTGGGATAGTGGAAAGGGAAATAGGAGAACAACTCGGTGGAAGTGATCATCGTCCTGTATTCATCAAAATTAATAGAACAATTAATACAAGTCCAAGTCAGCCAAGATGGAATTATAAAAAAAGCAAATTGGTCCATTTATCAACACAGAGCAAATCTGCTTACAAAAGATATTAAGGTACTAGACAGAGACATTAACAGAGTCATCTGGGATTTTAATAATGGAGTACTCAAGGCAGCAAAGGAGACAATACCGAGAGGAGCGAGGAAGAACTATGTACCATATTGGTCCAACACACTACAAAAACCTACATGAAGATATGAATGAAGCAAGGCACACTGCAGAGGTACAACCATCCCAACAGAACCATATCATGCTACAAAAGGCAAAAGCAAAATTCATTAAAGGAAAGCTAGAAGCCCAGAGGAGAAGCTGGAGGGAAAAAACATATAAACTAAACCTTGAAAAGGAAGGGAGAAAGTTGTGGAAACTCACTAAACAATTGAATGACGATAACAATTCTCAACGACAAACCATTACACTAGACGATGCAGGGGGAAACTATATACCGGCAAACAAAGCAGCAGACATATTTGCGGAATCCTACAGAAATGAAAGTAACATCTCCGTCAATTTACGCAGACAACGAGACATTCGTCAAGAAAATAATCCACACTAGAACTAATGGAAACAGTCCGGACGTTATGTCCAAACCTTTCAATATGGACGAGTTAAAAAAACAGCCGTGTGGAAACTTAAAGACAGGAAATCACCAGGCCCGGATGGTATAACCAACGAAATGCTAAAACACCTAGGATATACAGCAGTGAGCAAAACTGTTGCAAATATACAACTACAGTTGGATGACAGGCAGTGTGCCACAGATATGGAGAGAGGCGCTCATGTGTCCCATCATAAAGAAAGGATTTGACAACAGGAAGGCCACCAGCTACAGACCAATAAGCCTAACAAGCTGTGTATGTAAGACAATGGAGAGG
Organism: Oreohelix idahoensis; assembly: GCA_024509875.1. Classification (NCBI taxonomy): domain Eukaryota; kingdom Metazoa; phylum Mollusca; class Gastropoda; order Stylommatophora; family Oreohelicidae; genus Oreohelix; species Oreohelix idahoensis. Next base: position 856,329 of record JAMPIV010005526.1, read on the forward strand.
ATGATCAACAGAAGATTGAAATGGTACTTGGAATCCGAGAAAATTTTAGTGCCAGAACAAGCAGGGTTTAGAGAGTGCAGCAGCACAGAAGACCAAATCACATACCTGTCACAGATCGTTGAAGATGCCTTCCAAGAAAAGAGAAAAGTCTTTACCCTATGGATAGATCTCCAAAAAGCTTTTGACAAAGTATGGAAAGACGGGTTAATAGTAAAACTGCAAAGGAACGGAATCAAGGGTAATATGAGAAAATGGATCCAGTCGTTCCTACACAATCGGAAAGCAAAGAGTCACTATGGAAGGTCACAACAGCAAGAAAATCCTCCTAAAACATGGAGTTCCTCAAGGCTCAGTATTGTCTCCCACCCTGTTCCTTGTATTCATCAATGACCTCATCCACGATCTGCCACAAGGTGTGAGAGCTGCCCTATACGCTGACGACTTGGTGGTGTGGTGTGTAGAAGAACATCTAACTATCGCTAATAAGCGAATACAAAGGGCAGCAGAAAACAAAAAAAGAGTAAACATAGAAATCCTAGCATGGGCAGTCAAGAAGAAATGGGATGGTGCAGATCAAAAAGCTTGAAAAATCTTCAAAAACACTTTTCACGCTCTCCAACAAAGCCAAAGCAGGAGAGATACGACTTGGAAATATACATGTCCAAACAATGACATGAAACCGGTGTTTACTTGGGCAATTACATTAATTAAGAAGGGGGGGACATGGAACATTAGACACAAAAAAACATCCGAGAAGAAAAACAGACATGGGCAACCATACAACGAATTCCAACATGATTAAAAAAACAACCTGTTGAGCCACACAAAAAAAGTCTAACTTGGTTTTGTTTCAAACAAAGATTTTTTTTTTTAACTCACGTACACAGTGACATTGGAAGACTTTAAAAAAGTGGACCAGGTTTGATCAAGAAACTACACATCGAAAACAATGAGGAAAACCAAACTTACAACACTGGAAAAGTGAAATGATTCAGGATCCAGAAAACTTCACAAACTGTGAAAGTTAGTTAGTCACAAAAGTTTTTTCTATATAGTGGTTTTTGGAAAACAGTTTTTTTCAAATTAATGAGGGAAACCAAACAGGGTGATTTTCACCAAAATTGTTAAAGCAGGTTTAAGCGGATGAAAATACACACAATGGCTCAAAGTTAGCATCGATCCAAAAACATGCGGGGGTTTGTAAAAGATCAAACAACAGGAGCATAGTGACGAACATAACTTCTTCCATAAATCCAACATGAAAAGTAACTAAAGAAAATGCGTCTTAAAAAGCATATGAAAACCCACACCCAAGTCCAAACATGGTATGGATTTGCAATTTATCTTTAGGGTTCACTAAATAAAAAAATATCAAACCAGAAATATAGAAAAAATCTGGAAGAAAAGATCACCTTAAATCCTCACGCATCATCTACGCCAAACCCAACAAATGGGTCAGAGCTGATCCAAAAGAAAAAAATACAATTTGGCAAGATTTCGCCACCTCTCCCCTTGATATTGATCAACGGGCATCAAAAAGATTTCAACAACAGATTTACATGCTCTCCTAAAACAAAGACAAAATGAAGAAGGACGACAGGAAATTACAGTTTTGATACCAATAATCCGGTAAAAATTACATTAGAAAGAATGACATGGAGGCACCAAACTCGAGAGAAAGTGGGCTTTTAAACCGAGAAGAAAACTTTCCCCTAGGAAAATACTGGATCAAGTTGGGGACTAAACGCAAACTCACACAACCCAAAGTGTATACACCCTGCAAACAAGACATAAAATATGTATATTAAGTACACGGATCAGCAGCATGGTCTACAGCAGCCCAAATCACACCTAACAAGCCTTAGATAAAGTACAAAATCAAGCGCTTAGGTTGATCATCACGGGTGCCATGAAGACCACACCAATAAATTGAAATGGAAAAAATCACAGGCATTCCCACCTTTATTATACAGACGAGACAGGACCCTGATCCAAGCAGAAAAGTACTGGAAGAACATGCCCGCACATCCAATGAAAACTAGATTTGGAGTGAAAACCAAAAGTGGGAGGTTTTTGAAGAGAAGCAGTTTTTGTGCATCGGTCCAAAAAAAAACTAATTAGAACATACCAAGGATGAACTACCAGACATCACTAAGGAAATAACTCCCACACTCCTCCCAACCCCATGGGAATAACATCAAAATTTCAGTCTTAAGACCTCCATAATACCACCTGCCTGCAGAGAGCTAAATACTCTCCAAAGGAAAATGAGCAGCACATGATTGACATGATTTGAAAAACTATACCCATATTGCAGGAGTTTATGTGTCTATCCCAAAAGAAAAATATGCATGATGGAAATATTCTGATAAAAAATAACAGGCCATAATAACTGCAATGTCAGCAGGTTGTATTCCTTACCGATGCAATGTCAGTTCTGCAAGCCCTCAACAGTGATAAACTGCCAGAATTAAACAAAGTCCTATGCGAAGTAAATATCAAAAGAAGGGTAGTGCTACAGTGGATACCATCACACTGTGGCATACCAGGAAATGAGAGAGCAGATATGTTAGCAAAAGAGGGAGCAACACAGGAACAAAAAGAACAAACAATCACATTCCAGGAAAAGAAGACCCTTATCAAGGCCATCAGGAAAATTGATCAACAAAGAGACAACTATCAATATCTTGATCGAGCAAAACAGGTGATCCTGTTCCGTATGAGAACAGGACACAACAGACTGAACAGTCACTTATACAGACTGAGATTGGTCCCATCACCCCTATGTACGTGTGGACAGGCAGCACAGACAGCCGAACACATCCTGCAAGACTGCCACATGCTTAGTCAATTGCGAACTGAACATTGGCCCACAGAGACGCACATCCACACAAAGCTGTTTGGGAGTCTTGAAGAACTTTCAACCACAGCAACATACATCCAGAAAACCGGACTTCTTGTGTAGACATTTCTAAACAACAGCGAACGAGAAGAAGAAGAAGAAGATGACGCTGCAACAAAAAGAAAGATTCGTCACTAAACCAGACACGTCTCCATTGATTGTCAGCTGCCCAGGGACAATGCTGGTTGGCCCAAAGAAGTCGATTTTGGCGATGGCGGCGCGTAAGGACAGGTCCTCGGTGAGGTCGTTGTGCCCAAAGTCCAGCGTCATGCAGTCTATTCCGGACAGTTTGATCAGACACATGACGTCCTGCAGGCAATGACTGGGCAGTTGAGGAAGCTGTTGTAAACCTGTCTCTGAGGTGACGAAGCCGAATAAAGCGATCCTCCGCTGCTGTTGTCACTCTGGGTCGTCCAATGTGATGCCGGTCTTCAACTGAGCCAGTGGCTTGGAACCGGTGCCAAAGTCGACTGATGGTACTCTGATGCACGTTTAGATGCCTGGCAACCTGACTTTGACTTTCGCCTGCATGCAGTCGGCCAATAGCAATGTTCCTTAAATTTATCGATAGAGACGCCATAAATGTCTGCTTGAAAATGAACTGAATTTTTTGTGTGTAACGTTATCCTTTTATATGGTTTCAGTTGCGTAGTCAGTGAATAGTGTTCACCCCAAATTTTGTTGCTTTCACGTGCGCGCAACATGAGCTGTGGTCAAAAATTGCGTCATAAACACTATTGACCACTGCGTTGTAACGATTACAAAAACGAACGCAATTCAGGTCAACACGTGCATTTGACACTGTAAAGAACATTTGAGACTGGTTTTTATATACCCTAGCACCAAATTTTACTTACAAACTCATAAAAACGCGCCCTCGGATAGATATGCGTTTCTTTTTTTTGAACAGTATACATTTAATTCAGTGTGGTGGTCAGTTCGTTCCCATAATATCTATATAATCAGTGTTATAGTGTTCCCACGTCTGTGTGTCTTACTGTCGTCAATTGTATGTGCGGGCACGTGAGTGGATAGATATATATTAATATATATATTTTTATAGACTGTCTGACTCCTTTGGATCTGTTGTAGAAGATAGGTGGAAAGAGAGAGAGATTCTCGATTTTTTCCGGGACAGCCTCTATAAATTTCTACCATCTCACTCGTGGAACTCTATTTCTAATATCACATCTCACTGTGGCTATCACTCATTCTAACCTATTCAGAAGGGACCAATCCAAGTCTTAATTTCCCTATCAAAAATCTACGACAATATTTAATACATCCATATAATTTTCACTACAAATATCAAGCCTGATATACATGTAACAGAAACAACGCACTATAATTAATAACCTGTCAATGTTGACGGGTTATTGCAGATTTTGTTCATAATTCGATTAAAATTTTGCCTGCTGTTGTTGACAGTTGGCTGTTGTTGTTTTTTTTCCCTTCGTCTTTCCAATTATAGTTTCCATTTTATATATTTTTGATAAATTAATCTCATACTAGTCTGTGAAATTAAACAAAAGAATTCGTTCTGTTTTAAGACTGCATAATTATTTCATTTCCTAAATTAAAGCAATACAATACATCATAGCATTGGATCAGGTTCGCTGCATTATTTTTTTATAAAAAGATAAAACATAAATCTATAACAACTCACCTAGATCCTTAATTTCGCCCTACGTGGTCTGAACAACCCCACTAAACTAGGTAAAGTTTTAATATTTCATTGTCCCTGATTTTGTGCTTGTAATTTAGAATTCATTATTGATAAATTTCTTTTGAAACAAGAGCACACAAGAAAACCCCCAGCACAATAAAAGATCACCACCAAAAGCTGATTACAACCAAGCATTCAACGAGGAATGACTGAAAGATTCAGAATTAAAAGACTGAATTAAAGCGGATCCTAGTGATAAATATGCAGTTTTGTGCACGGTTTGTGGATCAAAACTGGTTAATACAAACAAGTATAATCTTCTTCGCCATAAGAAGTCGGCAAAACATTAAAAAACTTCTGTGATGAAAAGAAACACCATTAAGTTTGACTCCATGTTTAAGAAAGGAAAATGTGCGGATACTGATGATAAAGTTGCTAAAGCCGAAATAATCTCCACGTTCACTGCTGAACACAATACTCCTTTCAGTCAATCAGACCACCTTATTGAATATACATTCATCTATGTGGCCATTAGTGATGATGATGATTGTATAGTGGGTTCGTATCACTAGCCTAGCAGTAGGCAGCCCATTTATGAATGGTGGTGTTAAACTTCTGCTTTCTTTCAATATATGACAACAGTTCACAACTGACAACATGGTGAATGATAAGCTCAACCTTCACTTAAGGTTGGCAGTTGGCACTGCAACAAATTCAATTCAATAACTTATACAAATGTCTTGCTCTCTCCTTCACTCATGCTGCTTCACTAGCTCTAGCTGTCTCTATTTTTGCTCTGGTGGTCACGACTTGGAAAGCTACTGCTGTCAAATATTTTTCCGCCCTATAAATTTTTTTTCCTATGGCAACTTTGTCTTTACAAAATGTTGTGATATTTTTTTCTGTTCCAACTTGGCATATCTTAGACGATACTGGCCTAACTGCCAGGGGTGAAAATTCATCAAAGTCTATTATTTCCTACTTCTCAGGACCAGCTGCCGCCTATCGTTCTTGTCATGTACTAAACAGTTTATCATATGTTGGTAAACTCAACGTACCTGGTTGTCTTGAAAATACACATATTTTTATCTTGTACTAGCGACATTGTCTCTTGTCCTCAGAATAACTCACTGTGACGGGTTATTTATACGCCACATTGGGTCTCTTATATTTCCTATGTGGAGTACTTATAATGTTCCATTATTCTGAGTATTTGGACGGAGATAAGCCGCGGGGACGATATGACGTAATCACATTAGTATGCAAGCGGACGAGGCTCGGTGGGCAGAAAAGGGAGAGAACGCTTGCTAGGGAGTCCATCGTGTGTCGTTGGTGTGAGAGGACCTATGTGTTTGGAGCTGCGATTGTAGGCTTCAGTATTTTTGCTCCAGAGTATTCTGTGGGATATATCTTATATTCTATGGATTCGTGAGTGGTCGGAGCATGACAGAGAGTATTTTCATCACAAGGGTGTACATTTACAGTCGTTTTGAAGATGTGTAATATTTTAGAGACTGTAGCAGCATAAAGAAGTACTGACCAAGACGGCATATGGCTATAGTTAATTGATACGTGGCAGATATTGTGTCAATGCTATTATGGATAATATCTATGACATTTTATGCAGCAGTGTGTCAATTGGAGAGGAGCTTGTCACTACGTTTTTCAGTGTTAAGTGCATTTCTTATTTACTTCCAGAAACAAACTAAATAAACTCAATCTAAAATGGCCAATAAACTGACGTTACAAGAGACAGCAGAAACTGCTGCCTGTTGTGAGATCACATGCTGAACTAACCGGATCTAAAGCTGACTTGTAATATTAATGTGATGTAGCATTTTATGCTGGGCTAGGAATGATTAAAAAAATTTCTTAATTGAACAATCAAATTTATTTAATTGAAGATTAATATCTAAATGTCAAACAATTTTATAAATTACACAAACACAGTAAATAATTTTTTTTTTAAAATCGCTAAGAACTTTATTTATTTTACCTTTTAAAAGGCCAACATCGTCCTGAAACTATAACGAAAATACTGAAAAGTTACAACTAAGTAATTTATTATTATTGATCATACTTGCCGAATTCTATATCACAAACCTATAACGCAGCAAATGCTCTCATATTTAAGCAAAAAACACAAACATGGTTAAAAATGGAATAATCGATTAAAATTTGTTTTATCAATATATCGATTAAAAATGTAAAAAATTGATTAAGCGATTAATTCCTTGTTAAAGATCGCAGCTCTAATTTTATGTAATAAAATAACAGTTAATTGTCTTTATTTTGACGTGTTTCATATAAATCTGTTGGATATGAAATGACCTTTAAATTGCCCGGTATTTCACATGTGAAGTAAGTTCTACAACTGATGACAATAAAAGCTACGAGAATTAACTTACACAATATTGAAGAGAACACCCAAGGAGGCTGTGATAAGCATCTCGTCTGCCTTGACGTCCTTGTAATGTTCGTGCAATATCCGGTCGACTGCGATGTAGCAGAGCACTCCGCTGACGAGCCATATGATAAACACACTGAAGAGTGCTCCAAGGACCTCTACATACAGAAACAAATAATATAACTTAATAAATAATGTCTATGGATACAGAACCAAATAATATAACTGAATAAACAGTGTCTGGATTTAGAGCCAAATAATATAACTAAATAAACAATGTCTGGATACAGAACCAAATAATATAACTGAATAAACAGTGTCTGGATTTAGAGTCAAATAATATAACTGAATAAACAGTGTCTGGATTTAGAGTCAAATAATATAACTAAATAAAAAATGTCTCGATACAGAACCAAATAATATACCTGAATACACACAGCCTGGATACAGAACCAAATAATATAACTCAATAAACAATGTCTCTAGATACAGAACCAAATAATATAAATTAATAAACAATGTCTGGTTACAGAACCAAATAATATAACTGAATAAACAATGTGTCTGGAGACAGAACCAAATAAAATAACTGAATAAATAATATCTAAGAATACAAAACTGAATGAACAATGTCTGGAAACAGAAACTAAAAATATAAATTAAGTACTGTCTCTGCATACAGAAACAAATAATGCAACTGAATTAGCAGTCCCTCTAGATACTTTATTGCCCTGCTCCAGTCATATAACTGACAATAGTGATGATGATGTGTCTTCAAGTCTGTCTCCAGTTCTCTTCTCCATGTGTTCTTACGTCTGCCTCTACCTCTCTTACCCTGGGGATTCCAGAACAAGGACTACCTGATACTGCTATCAACAGGTTTCCTCAGAGTGTGTTCTAGTCATCTCAGACGTCTTCGTCTCAACTCTTGTTCTACTGTCACTTGTTTGGTTCTTGTCATCAGTTCTACTGTCACTTGTTTGGTTCTTGTCATCAGTTCTACTGTCACTTGTTTGGTTCTTGTCATCAGTTCTACTGTCACTTGTTTGGTTCTTGTCATCAGTTCTACTGTCACTTGTTTGGTTCTTGTCATCAGTTCTACTGTCACTTGTTTGGTTCTTGTCATCAGTTCTACTGTCACTTGTTTGGTTCTTGTCATCAGTTCTACTGTCACTTGTTTGGTTCTTGTCATCAGTTCCACATTTGTGATCTTGTCATAACACTTCATTCCTCCCATTCTTCGCAAGCACCCATTTATCTTGTAGCGTTTCGCTGGTTTTTTTTTTTTTTTTTTTGTTCTCCATGTTTCAAAGCCATTCAACGGAATTGACTTGACATTTGAACTGAAAATTCTGATTTTTGTGTTGTACATGATTTCTCTTGATCTCCATATATTTTCCAATGCCATGAAAGCTCCTCTATCATTTCGTAGTCTTCTTATGATATTACTGTCTGTCCCTCCAACTGCGTCTATATTGCTGCCAAGGTATATATGTATATATATATATATATATAAATGTACGAGGGGCGTTCAGAAAGTAATGCACCACATCGTTTTTCTCAGGAGCTGTTTATTCAAAAAGCATGAAATTTATACACAATATACATGGATATGTCATGTAAACATCGGTATTATTCAACACAATCCCCATAAACTTGTAAGGCTTTATGCCAGCGCGAAACAAGTGCATGTATTCCTAGCCCGTACCAGATTTTGTCTTAATCATGTAGCCATTTCTTCGATGCATGAATCACTCCTTCATCATCTTCAAACCTTGTCCCACGGAGTGCATCTTTAAGTGGACCAAATAGATGAAAATCAGAGGGTGCCAAATCGGGACTATAGGATGGATGGGGTAGTACAGTCCAACCCAATTTGGTGATTGTTTCCCGTGTTGCCAGACTTGTGTGAGGTCGCGCATTGTCGTGAAGGAGAAGCAGGTCTGCTGGATTCTTGTGCGGCGAACTCTGCGAAAACGTTGATTGAGTTTTTTCAATGTCTTAATGTAAGCTTGCGAATTGATTGTCTCTCCTCTTGGCATAACGTCCACAAGAATCACACCTTCAATGTCCCAAAAGACAGTGATCATGACCTTTCCAGCTGAAGGAATTGTCTTGAATTTCTTTCTTCTTGGTGATTGCGGATGATGCCGCTCCATTGACTGTCTTTTTGTCTCAGGTTCAAAATGATGTGCCCAGGTTTCGTCACCTGTAACGATCTTAGCTAAAAAGTTCTCTCCATCAGCAGTGAAACGCTCCAACAATTCAGAAGAAATTGCTTTCCTTTGCAATCGGTGGTCATTTGTGAGACTTCGAGGAACCCATCTTGCGCAAACCTTAGAAAATCCGAGAGTTTTTATAACTGCGTTTGCACTACCAATGCTGATTGACAGCTGTAAGGCCAATTGTTGAGTAGTGATTTGCCTATCAGTAAGAATAATGCCCTCAATGCATTTCAACATTTCTGCGTTGGTGGCTGTGGCAGGACGTCCACAGCGCGGCCGATCAAGCAGCTCCGTATCTCCACTTCCTGATTCTGTGATTCTCTGAACCCAGCGACTGACTGTACTCCTGTCGACTGCAAAACTTCCATACACATCACATAGACGCTTGTGAATGTTCACAACAGTTTCCTTCTCTGCAACGAGAAATTCTATCACAATTCGCTGCTTATAACGCAAGTTGCTAACACGCTCCATTTCAACGGTTTAGGGCAGCCGTATTATTTGGCCGGTTGCGGTGCAATTTAATGCACACAATTGGCACATTCCATATTTGAAGTGTGCAAAATTTCATGCTTCTATCTTCATTATTAGCTGAGAAAAACGATCTGGTGCATTACTTTTTGAACGCCCCTCGTATATATATATATATATATGATGATTTGTCCATCGTATTCGATGAGGACCATCGACATCTCTCGTAATACAGTTCGCTCTAAGAGGTTAAGTGGGTGCGCTTATGGCTATGTAATCTAACTTCTCAGCAATACAGCAAATAAGAACAACCAAGAAAATGACTGTTACATCTTTCACTGAAATAAATTTGTTTAGCTAATTTTGTTTTTTGGGGGTTTTCTGTCACTTTCAGCAGATGATGTGTGAGAATGTATGAGTGTAACATGTTTGTCAAATCACCAACATACACATACGTACTGTAATATGTTTGTCAAATCACCAAAATATATACACATACATACTGTAACATGCTTGTCAAATCACCAAAGTACACACATACACATACGTTAAGTAACATGTTTGTCATATCTCCAAAATACACACACATACATAAAGTAACATGCTTGTCAAATCACTAAAATACACACACACACGTACTGTAACAAGCTTGTCAAATCTCCAAAATACACATATGTACTGTAACATGCTTATCAAATCTCCAAAATACACATGTACTGTAACATGCTTGTCAAATCTCCAAAATACACACACACGTTTACTGTAACATGCTTGTCAAATCTCCAAAATAAACATATGTTCTGTAACATGCTTGTCAAATATCTAAAATACACACACATACGTACTGTAACATGCTTGTCAAATCACTAAAGTACACACATACACATACGTTAAGTAACATTTTTGTCATATCTCCAAAATACACACACATACATAAAGTAACATGCTTGTCAAATCACTAAAATACACACACACACACGTACTGTAACAAGCTTGTAAAATCTCCAAAATACACATATGTACTGTAACATGCTTATCAAATCTCCAAAATACACATGTACTGTAACATGCTTGTCAAATCTCCAAAATACACACACACGTGTACTGTAACATGCTTGTAAAATCTCCAAAATAAACATATGTTCTGTAACATGCTTGTCAAATATCTAAAATACACACACATACGTACTGTAACATGCTTGTCAAATCACTAAAGTACACACATACACATACGTTAAGTAACATGTTTGTCATATCTCCAAAATACACACACATACATAAAGTAACATGCTTGTCAAATCACTAAAATACACACACATACTTACCATAACATGCTTGTCAAATCTTCAAAATACACACACATATGTACTGTAACATGCTTATCAAATCTCCAAAATACACATATTTACTGTAACATGCTTGTCAAATCTCCAAAATACACACACATAGGTACTGTAACATGCTTGTCAAATCACTAAAGTACACACACATACATACTGTAACATACTTGTCAAATCACTAAAATACACACACATACATACTGTAACATACTTGTCAGATCACTAAAATACACACACATATATACTGTAACATACTTGTCAGATCATTAAAATACACACATATATATACTGTAACATACTTGTCAGATCACTAAAATACACACACATATATACTGTAACATGTATGTAATGTGTATAAATATAAATACTGTATAAAATAACTCAGAGGTCCCTGGCAACCTCACCGGGCATTTGTTTTTATGGGCCCTTACATATTTTGGGTATTCAGATCTTATTTGCCTTATTCTAGTTTATCATATTCATCCATTGATGTTTATTAATTCTTGATTAAGCTGTTGAATATTATATTATTACTTGCTATAAATTGTTTTTCTTTTTTTTTTGACATTTGCTTTCTACTTCATACTTCAATGGCTTCATTAATAAAACCTAACATTTTTGTTTGTTGCAGTGTTAAATTTCCAATCCACGTCCTTACTACTTTATCCAACAATTAATGTTTAATTTCTCCTATTATTTTTTTTTTTCAAACTGTTCCAGCGATGTGAGCTTTGAACTTTTCTGAGCAGACAAGCATTAGGATTATGCAAGTCACAGGTGCGCAGTTAGAGCAGTTAAAAATGACTGTTCATCTGGACAAGTGATCTCATGAAGAGGCCTGTGTGTTACATGATTAGTTACAGTACAACCCATGCCTGCATCTGAAATTAGGTGGCAGCTTGTTGAACTTTATTCATTCGTTTATCAGTCTTCAGCTGTGCAAGGAACCTAGGCCTCCAACAAACTTATGCCAAGTCTTTGTGTCCTGTGCCAACAGCTCAAGGTTTTTCCATGTCTCCCTCATTCCTTTCAAGTCTTGTCTCCAGTTCTCTTCTCCATGGGTTCTTCCGTCGACCTCTACCTCTGTTACCCTGGGGATTCCAGAGCAAAGAATGCCTTGTAATACAATCAACAAGTTTCCTCAGTGTGTGTGTGTCCCATCCATAGCCTTGGCTTCTTCTCATTCCACTGGCACTTGTCTGGTTCTTGTCATCTCTTGTTCCACTGGCACTTGTCTGGTTCTTGTCATCTCTTGTTCCACTGGCACTTGTCTGGTTCTTGTCATCTCTTGTTCCACTGGCACTTGTCTGGTTCTTGTCATCTCTTGTTCCAATGGCACTTGTCTGGTTATTGTCATCTCTTCTTCCACTGGCACTTGTCTGGTGATTGTCATCTCTTCTTCCACTGGCACTTGTCTGGTTATTGTCATCTCTTCTTCCACTGGCACGTGTCTGGTTCTTGTCATCAGTTCCAGATTGATCTTGTACCACTTCAATCCTGTTCTACAAGAGCAACTATTTATGAAAGTCTAAAGCTCATGTTGAACTGCAAAGCGACAGTTTAATGAAATGCAGAACCTTGTAAAGACATTTAAGATGATTCTTGTCTCATCTGCGGTAGCATAGTGGTTAGTGCACTGGCTTCCTAGCTCAGTGGTCTATGGTTCGATCCCAAGATGAGGTGGGATATTTTTAGGCCGCAAACGGCTCCTGGGTCGACCCAGCCCCAAATGGGTACCAGAGCAACTCTGGGAAGGTTAATGCGGCCGGCGTGATGCTGACCACATCACCCCTAGTGTGCCGACGGTCAAGAAAATATGGGCCTAACTCCATATTCCCAATATGCCTCATGGGGCGTGTAATGGGATCCTTTACCCTTTACCTTTTCCTTTGTCTCATCGCAAACATCAACATTCACTGGAATGCACAGTGTACACGTGCTGATGAATTTCAGCAGCAAATGTGTATCACCCACAAAGAAATCATGTCACACTGTTGGCCAGCTGACCAGATTGTGTGTCTAGACGTGTTGCCATTTTGAACTGCTCTATCTTCCCAGGAGTAACATGTATAAACCTTCCAAATTCTTGTCTGCAAGGACAAGCTCAGACTTCACATGTAAGAATACAGAAGCGACAAAATGATCTTCCTTTGGTTCGAATGAATATTCACCTTGTATACTTACTTTTTGGAAACTAAGAGATAGTAATGAAACAAGAAAAGTAGGAACTGGTGAGAATCTACTGTCCTGGTCATGCAGGGGTATATGATAATAAGAGAGCTGGCATACTAGCATCAAGAGCACCCACAGTGGGGACACCGGATATGGATAAGTCTGGGAGAGAGAGGAAATGCCAGCAGAATGGAAGGAAGGTTATCTGGTCATGTTGCCTAAGAAGGGAAATTTACAAGAGTGCACAAATTATAGAGGAATAATGTTACTATCAGTGACAGGAGAAGTATTAACACAGAATCATCCTTGAGAGATTAGAAGAGTCCATAGACAAGCAACTGAGAGATGAACAAGCAGGTTTTCGACAAAACAGATCCTGTACAAATCAGATAGCCACATTGAGAATTCTTCTTCTTCTTCGTTCACCCTCAGATGTCAACTAGAATAAGTTCAAAGAAAGCAGTGGTCAGCATGAGGCTGTTGATATCTCCGTAGATTTTCTCCAGGAATGATACTGGTGATGGCCATATGCGTTTTCTCTGTTCCTCATATGTTGGGCACCTTTGAACAAGATGTTCGGCAGTCATTTTATCTGTGCTACAGTCACACTCATCAGTAGTTCCTATCTTTAATTTGTTGAATAGATGGTATCTCAATCTGTTATGACCTGTGCGAAGTCTGAAGATTACCACTTGTTCACTTCTGCTGAGCTGGTAATACGGATCATTTTTTGTGTACATTGAGAATAATAGTTGAACAAAGTCTGGAATGGAATTCACTGCTATACATCGGATTCGTGGACTATGAAAAGACATTTGACAGTGTAGACAGAGGATCACTTTGGAAATTAATGAGGCACTATGGAGTTCCCATGAAGATCATTAACTTAATAAGGAAGACCTATGAAGACATGACATGCAGAGTTCTTCACGAAGGACAACTTACAGAACTGTTTAGGATTAGAACGGGAGTGAGACAGGGATGCTTCTTGTCTCCATTTCTTTTCTTACTAGCAATAGATTGGGTTATGAAAACATCGACATCACACAATAGAAATGGAATCCAGTGGAATCTGATTAAACAGCTTGATTATCTGGATTTTGCAGATGACTTGGCTCTTCTGTCCCATAACCATAATCCGATGCAAGAGAAATTGAAAATTCTCGATGAGAGGTGTGACGCTGGATTCAAAAAAATTTGGCCCTAGTGTGGAGCTACCATCCCTCCTAATTTTTTCTTGATTTTAGACACGCCTATTTTTCATCTTTTTTTTCTAAGTTTATGTCACAGCTAGCATGCCACTTTGATCTGACAAGTTAACTCCCCTGTTTCTCCTGCGTACGTGGCCAGCAGAGATGAAGGATCTTTTAATGCTGGTAAGAGTGTCTTTGTGACGCGTCCACAACGCTTCTCGCTGGGCGGCAAAAATTTCCCTGTGAATTTTTTTCCAGGGAAAGTCTGGGACCCTCACAGCGTAATAACAGTCACTCTGTTATGCAAATCCTTCTCGTAGCGCGTCGCCAGGAGAATGATCCGGGGAAAGTTACGAGTTGTTTTTCTGCGTCTTCTGTGCAGATGTTGAACATCTGCGGCCCGAGTTGCACTATATATTTGGTCCTCTTCTGTCTCTAAATGCTATCATTCCTTTTAACTTCTGTTGTGAGTGGTAGAGATACCCGTGCAGTTTGCTAGCTACTATAGCGTAGGAAATTCTTCACAATCTTGGTAAGAATCCTTAAGTAACTTGGTAGTTGTTAATTTGTTTCTTGGGATTTATAGTCAGAGTAAGTTCATTATAGTGGGTTCTAGAATTTTATGTAAGGCGCGGCCATTACCCAACGAACACTAAGAAGCTATAGTTAGTTTTTTTTTCTAAAGAAATTGTGTTCGTATGCCACTTATGTGGGTTTTTTTTTTCTATAGCCAAATGGTTGTGTAACTTTAGATGCTTCACTAAGGCCTTTCTAGAGAACCTTCTTACTCACGAAGTGTACATATATCTGCCTTGTTTCACTAAAAGAATAATTTTTAACACAGAGTGTAACCATAAGCGACTGTCTTTTTTTCTGGCCTCCATGGCGGATCGTTGTTTGTGGAGTCACTAATGAGTACTAAACCTTACTCCAAAAAGAGAGAGGCGGAGTTGAAAGTAGCTTAGAAACATAGTCATTGAGTGGCAGGAGGGGAGAGTCATTATCTGTTCTTCCACGCCTGCTAGCTATAATTCACTCCATCCACATTCAACACTTTTGCTCATCTATCTTCTCAGTCCCTACTCAGACGTCACTCAGACTCTTTTGTCTTGTCTCAGACAGACTCTGAAAACCACTCGTGACAAGAGGTCACAACAAGTAGGCCTGAAAATACACAGGGAAGAGACAAAGATTATGAGAATAAATGCAAGAAATGATAACAAGGTTGAACTTGAAGAAACACCACTAAGGATGAAGAATTGTACACATATCTTGGCAGTAATATAGACAAAGTTGGAGGGACAGACAATGATATCAAAATAAGAATACAAAAGCAAGAGGAGCTTTCATTGCATTGGGAAACATTGTGAACAAGAGAAATCAATTTCAACAAGAAAATAAGAATCTTCAACTCAAATGTCAAGCCAGTCCTATTGTATGGCTCTAAGACATGGAGAGTGTGACAGAGTATGAAAATCGAACATCTCGATCAGTCGCTTTACTCCCACAGTCACCCCCCCCCCCCCCCCCCATTTTTTTGTTTCAAGCAAATCATCCAACGTGGGTTCCCCATCTTTGCTTTCCTCATAAGCATACACGGGCTATTGCACAAAAAGCCATGCCTTTCGCTAGCTGTCTTACTATATTTAGCCACGCCTACCTGTCTTCTTTTCACGCGCTATCAAAAGCAGATATTTAGATTCATAACTGACATTCCTTCAAAGGGGGCGGGCCAAGGGCGTCTGCCTGCTGTCAGATTACAACAAACACGTGGAAGTAGAATTATTTTGAAGTTCATTACACGTTCGGCATTTCGCCGAGATCTGAAAACCTTTGTTCTTGATTAACACCAGGTAACAGAGCGGACGAAGAACCCCTTTACCTGGGAAAGAAATCTCAGCTGAAACGGCTATACTGTCGGCAAAAGGTGCGTAAAAAACCTTTCATTCAGGAATTGACCGTAGAATTTGCCCTAGGTGCGAATTTTCGCGTTAAGGAGGGAAAGAACGGCATTTCTAAATATATAGCTCGCCTCCCAAACACAGTTATCAGTTGCCCCAGGAAAGATTTCTGAAATACATCTAGCTAGTATTGTAGAGCTCCAACATTTGGATTTCTTAAAAATACGTGGAGATATTTCAGTTTTCCTGTGTTGCGGTAAATATATACACTGTTCAAAAAAAAAAGAAACGAATAGCTACGGAAGGCACACACATAGCCATAATTTTGACATTCAATAACTTTTTTAATTTAATGAGTTAATTGTTCAAATTGCACACAAGAATACCTTAGGGTTCAACCAATCAATTGACAGTTGTTTTGCATCTGGGTCACGAGAGTTTTCTGGCGTACGGGCTTTCCCGTTAGTATGGTGTGTGGCCTCCTCTTGCATCGATCAGCGACTGGCATCTCCTGGGCATGGATGCGATCAGACGTCTGATGTAGGCCTGTAGGATGGTTGCCCACTCTTTTTGGAGTGCCTGGAACAGATCATGACGATTGGCTGGAGCAACGTCTCGGCGACAAACACGTCTATGCAGCTCATCCCACAGGTGCTCAATCGGACTCATGTCTGGAGACAGGGATGGCCAGGGAAGGGTGAGAATGTTGTTGGCAGTCAGGAACTGCGTGGTCAACCGTGCACAATGGGGTCTAGCATTGTCCTGTTGAAACACAGACCTTTGGGCAGCCAAAAGTGGAAGGACATGGGGTCGAAGAATTTCATTGACGTATCGTTGCGCTTTCAAGCCTCCTTCAATGTGCACCAATTGACTCCTTCCATTGTAACTGATCATTCCCCACACCATTGCACCTCCACCACCGTGTGGCGGAGCTTCATCAACGCAATTTTGGGCAAAACGTTAATTTCGCCTACGGTAGACCCTACGCCGTCTATCATGATGCTGCAACAAAAAGAAAGATCCGTCACTAAACCAGACACATCTCCATTGATTGTCAGCTGCCCAGGGACGATGCTGGTTGGCCCAAAGAAGTAGACCTTGGGGATGGCGGCGCGTAAGGACAGGTCCTCGGGGAGGTTGTTGTGCCCAAAGTCCAGCGTCATGCAGTCTATTCCAGACAGTTTGATCAGACACATGACGTCCTGCAGGCAATGACTGGGCAGTTGAGGAAGCTGTTGTAAACCTGTCTCTGAGGTGACGAAGCCAAATAAAGCAATCCTCCGCTGCTGTTGTCACTCTGGGTCGTCCACTGCGATGCCGGTCTTCAACTGAACCAGTGGCTTGGAACCGGTGCCAAAGTCGACTGATGGTACTCTGATGCACGTTTAGATGCCTGGCAGCCTGACTTTGACTTTCGCCTGCATGCAGTCGGCCAATAGCAATGTTCCTCAAATTTATCGATAGAGACGCCATAAATGTCTGCTTGAAAATGAACTGAATTTTGTGTGTGTAGCGTTATCCTTTTATAGGGTTTCAGCTGAGTTGTCAGTGAATAGTGTTCACCCCAAATTGTGTTGCTTTCACGTGCGCGCAACATGAGCTTTGTTAAAAAAGTGCGTCATAAACACTATTGACCACTGCGTTGTAACGATTACAAAAACGAACGCTATTCAGGTCAACACGTGCATTTGACACTGTAAAGAACATTTGAGGCTGGTTTTTATATACCCTAGCACCAAATTTTACTTACAAACTCACAAAAACGCGCCCTCGGATAGCTATGCGTTTCTTTTTTTGAACAGTATATATATATATTAGCATTTAAGTGAATTTAACGTGTTTAAGTTTCATTATATTTCCCTGGGATTTTTGTGTTAATTGAAACGTATTAAATAAACATATAGCAAATTTCTCCAGCTGTAAACGTAAATTTAATTACCCGCTATTTCCTTGTGAGAAATGCTTCAAATAATTATAAGCTGCCAGGCGATTGATAATTGACGAAATACCATTTAATTCTATTCATATGTGTGTAATTTTATAAATGACTAGTGTTCATATCTCGTGTTAAAACCGTTAAGATAAACTAGACACTCGTGGGTTTTTAAAAATATATATAATGAAATACCGGAGTGGTTAAAAAGGCCTTACCTAATAACGCATGTTAGGATATGATTTATATTATGGTTACATGTTTTTATATATTTTCTACATCTAGGCGGATCATAACCCTGTGATCTAGCGGTCTGATGCCTTATGGTATTACGGTATGATGTTCTTAAACATCCAGACATTGTTGTAAAAAATCTGCGTGTTGTGACCCTGTGCGGTCCACCTTCTCCATCCATGAGAGTGGTCGAAAACCAGAACCCTTTACAATAAATTTTAATTATAACTGGAACAGAACTATACCAGGAAAAATCTTTCCATATATATAAATATTACTGACCTGCAGTGAAAAGATATATCACAAATTTGTATTTTCATATGACAGTAAAGTTCTTACCACGGGATTATACTCAAGAGAACTCACTGGTCATACTCAGCTATTTCCCTCAGAGAACAGCCGACGAGTATCATTAGTTAAAATTTTCATCACGTCAGATGAGGCTAGACCCCACTGGAACAATATATTACATATTAATTCCTACGACGGTGCCACCACATAGAACACTTATCCCAAACCATTACCTACAACGAAAAGAGGAATATCCAGAAAAATACTAACGCATCAACTTTAGCGACTACCGGACAATAACAGTCAGCAAACCGGATAGTCTGGGGCTGAAATTGACAAAGAATAGGACTCTGATTTTTTCTTAGTGCCTGTTAGTGTTTGATTCCATGGAATGTATGCTGCGTCAACGATTGGGTAAGCAAATCTGAAAAGTGGTCACTGTGCGAATGATTGAGTAAACTGGAATAAAGAAACTTAATTTTCTTTTGTTACCAATAACATCCCAATCTTCTTTTTTTTAATCTCTCACTAATCTGAGTGTTTTCGGGATAGGTTATATTAGGGACTTGTTCTTTATCCGTCCTGAATATCCCCTACCCCACTGTTAATTTTTCATCTTTTTTGGGGTTAATTACCTCTGTTGGGATCTTCCTAGTTTTCTATACAAGAGGGAGGGCCTATTGGATTAATTTTCATTTCTTGTCTGTAAACTATACTTCAATGATGTAAAATGCTTTTGATACTGTGATTTTTTCTAGTAATAATAAATATAATAAACCTTAAGCTATCATGTTTGGTCAAACCCCTGCCCATATCTGTTATACATAGTTGTTTTCACGTTTGTGTGTATTTGTCACCTAAATTTGTGTATGTGTGTGCAGTGTAACTTGTATTTTGTACAAGGAGAGAAAGTGCGTCTAATTTAATAAAAACAGTCGTAAAAGATAGGCTGGATTAGAGCAATTACTCAATCCAAGACTGTTCTTTCTCTTACACTATCACCACCTCGTGAAACAGAAACTATTTCTTACACCTTTCTCTCACATAGCTATCACTATCACCTCTGCTCGGACGGGACCACAAATATCTCAGGCCTATCTTATCAAAAATTACGACAGAGAGCAACAAAAACAACAACCAAAAAGCTACAGACTTTTATAAACGGGTGCTTGCGTAAAATAGAAGGACTGAAATGGTATGACAAAGTCAAAAATGTGGAATTGATGACAAGAACCAGACAAGTGCCAGTGGAACAAGAGATGAGAAGAAGATGCTGGCGACGGATAGGACACACATTGAGGAAACCTGTTGATAGCATTACAAGACAGTCCTTGTTCTGGAATCACAGAAAAAGAGAGGCAGAGGTAGATAAAAAAAAACACACGGAGAAGAGAACTAGAAACAGAGGTGAAAATAATGGAAAGAACTTGAGCGGATGGCACAGGACAGGTAGACTTGGCATGTGTTTGTTGAAGGCCTATGCTCCTCGGGGAGCTAAAGGGTTTTGATTGATTGACTGTAACATGCTTGTCAAACCACTAAAGTACACACACATATGTACTGTAATACGCTTGTCAAATCACTAACATACACAGTTCACTTAATGTACTGTCAAAACCACTAACATATTACGTACAATACACGCTTGTCATAACCACTAACATACACAAATACGTACTGTCAACTATGTTGTCAAATCACGAAAATGCACACACATACGTTCTCTAACATTCTTGTCAAATCACCAAAATTCACACACATACGTTCTCTAACATTCTTGTCAAATCACCAAAATACACACACATACGTTCTCTAACATTCTTGTCAAATCACCAAAATAATACACCATTACGTTCTCATAACGCATTGTTGTCAAATCACTCAAAGATAACACACTCTACATACGTTCTCTAACATTCTTGTCAAATCACCAAAATACACACACATACGTTCTCTAACATTCTTGTCAAATCACCAAAATACACACACATACGTTCTCTAACATTCTTGTCAAATCACGAAAATACACACACATACGTTCTCTAACATTCTTGTCAAATCACCAAAATACACACAAATACGTTCTCTAACACTGTTGTGAAATCACGAACAACAACAACACATCGTTCTCTAAACATTCTTGTCAAACTCACAAAATTCTACATCCCAAGACATACGTTCTCTAACACTGTTGTCAAATCACGAAAATACACACAAATACGTTCTCTAACATTCTTGTCAAATCACCAAAATACACACAAATACGTTCTCTAACATTTCTACGGTCAAATCATCCGAAAATACACATTCACAATACGTTCTCACTCCGGCCATTCCAGATACAAATAACCAAACCCCCATACACACAAATCGTTCTCTAAACACTCGTTGTCGAATCACGACATACACACAAGCGGATACGTTCTCTAACATGCTTGTCAACTCACCAAAAATAGCCACACATATACGATCGACTACATGTTGTGAAATCACGAAAACTTCACCACATAGCCTAGACGTTTCTAACATTCCTGGTCAAATCACGAAAAATACACACACATACGTTTCTTTTAACATTCTTGTCAACCATCACCACAAACCACACACAACATGTTACGTTCTCTAACATGTTTGTCCCCCCCCTCCCTGTCCCAAAAGCGCACCACATACCGTTTCTCTTGGCATGAATAGTGTACCCATCACCAAAATGCACACCCCATATCTACATGAAAACGAAGGTTGTCTTATCACCATGAATAGCTAGTAAAAAAAAAAAAAAAAAAGAAAGAACTCACCCGCTCGATGATAGCCGAAAGACATCTTCCGAGTTGCCGGTTTGTTGGAGAGCCACATGGCCAGGAGACTAATGATGAAGCTGATGAGGTCACTTCCCAGGTGAAGGACGTCGGTGAATAGGGCAAGGCTGTTGGCTAATATTCCTCCTGTAAGAAGACGATGGAAACGGACAGATAACATTAAAGCAATAACTAAAGAATGGATACTAGCATGTGACCAAAACAAAAAAGGAAGACACATATAAAATCCTGAATAAAAAAAAAAACCAAGCTAAAAATGTCAAACACAAGATGAACTAAAAATACCAATTAATAAAAAAAAATTGTTAAGGCTCAAGCTTGGAACTGGATATTTCTTGATAGAGGAACGCACACGCGAAGAGTGTCAAGAACCAAACACAATTAGACACTTCCTGGTGGACTGCAAAAAATTTGACCAGCAGAGGCAAAACATACTGCAATAACCACAAGTTAGAAATGAGTGTAGACAATCTCATAGGCATTAAGACCCCACCAGAAATACACACGTTAATAAAACACTACATTACAAAAACACAAGCTAACATATAAAAAAGAAATAAATAAATAAGTTTGAGGGCCAGTAGTCAACTAGGATGGTTTGGCCATGTCTGCAGAATGGGAGAAGATCGGCTACCACGACAAGCATGAGAAACAAAGAGCCAGGAATCCAGACCCCCAGGACGACCCAGAGTCCGCTGGGAGGACAACATTAGACAATCTTTGAAGGACCGAGGACTAGAATGGAACCAGGCCAGGAGGAAGACAGCCGATAGGATAGTATGGCGCTCTCTCTTCCAAATCTCTAAACCACACGGTAGAAGGGGAATGACTAAGAAAGTAAGTAAGCGAGCCAGTAGTCTACAGTGGTGGTAGAATTTCCCCTAGATAAATAAATACGGACTGACTTTAACCTCCAATCAACATTAAATGCTTCCAGCATAAACAATTTCATTTATTTGAACAATAAAACAATATGAA
Organism: Oreohelix idahoensis; assembly: GCA_024509875.1. NCBI lineage: Eukaryota > Metazoa > Mollusca > Gastropoda > Stylommatophora > Oreohelicidae > Oreohelix > Oreohelix idahoensis. Next base: position 878,858 of record JAMPIV010005526.1, read on the forward strand.
CTACAACTAAAAAATAAAAATACCGTCCCTAGAGCCTAATATAGTATTAAAGCATCAATGAAAATACAACAAAATAAAATATTACAATAAATGAAAGCCCAAGTATATGATAGATGGTCCTGAAAGTGGGCGTCCTGCTAACCTCTTTCAGTAACTGTTTTGTCTTCGTGTTAGTTATCCTTAACTCTAGGATAAACTTCGACCGCTCCCTGTAACAGTTATTACTTCTAAGATCCGTTCGCTCCCCCGATGGATCAAAACCCATATAGACAAAAGGAAGCGGCGGATAGACATCCGAACGGATGGCACGATAAAGGCCCTCTAACCAGGTTGGTGGTACAATTATTTAACTAATTTAACCTCCCTAGCAAATACGCACCGCCTACGACATAGTACAAAACACTCCCGAATGTTGTCTTGTACGTCCATTTAGTTATATTCGGGTTCCTCATGAATGCACTTTATAATAATAACTAGTGCAAAAGCCCGTCATAAGGCTGGGGTCGCATTACAATTCAAACCGTGCCCCCGACCAATTCCTCCATAACCGCGCATTTTACTTATTCAAAAAAGTATTGCGTGCGCTCGGGAAAAAACCACTTCGCGCATGAAACCACAGTAATACGTAAACCTGAAACGAAAACAGCCACTGGCGTATTGACTCCCAACTATCACGGGTACCACACATTCTCATAAATATATTTTTGATGCACAACACCATTTGAGCAATTTTCAAAGCTGTCGAGTGTTACTATTTTTTGGGGACTAATACATGAAGACCGAAAAACAATACAACTCACCCAATGCACTAAACTTTCAACTTAAAAGTTGCATCCCTTAGCGTTTGTGAACAGAACCAAAGCTGGGGATGTCATTATACGCCAGGAACAGCAGCAAACTTCAATACCCACACAAATTCGGTCACTAACTAACTATGGGAATGCGCCATGTCCCCCCGTTAAAAGTTGTCAGATGCCCTGTCACTGCACGTGAAGGTGTATTATCTACGAGACGCGCACCCCGCCTTCCAACTATACACCATGGACCCCGTCGCCCAGAATCACCTACCCCGCACCAACCACCTTTGAAGTTCACAGCCCTCCCCCCACACACCCAGCTTCGCAACCCCACGCCCAACAGAACCCAGACGCCATCTCACCGGCGTTCCCCACATCCCGCCCCATATCCACTCATCCACCCAAGGTGCTTGCCCCAATTTTCACCGTCCAGCTGGCCGAAGTCCTCTAAACACCACCCACCCCATTCAAAAGAGACCTACCGGTGTTCCTTCGCCAAAGTGCCCCACTGGTCCCGTAAACACTATCTTCAGCCCAGCCCCCGAACATTTCACAAAAGTGCAATCGTGCACATGGCCCTCCGCGCCCCCCCAAAGTCGACTTACAATTAACGCAATTTCCGGCCAATCACGTGAACACACCGTCCCACATTTGCCTCTCCAATCTGGCACTCCGTCCCCCACCTGGGACACCCTTCGCCACCCTTAGATATGGACCCGCATCCCGCCACCTCTTTACTTGCACGAATCTTGGTCCTGTACCCCATCACGCCATTTAGAAATTAAAGATATGCAGGTGATGCCCAACCCCACCCACCTCTCAGATTTTCTAAGAAATGTGCCTACACCCCCCCCCAATTCAGGAGTTACCCACCCCACAAACACGTACTCCCCCCGCCTACAACCAAACCATCGAGCACCAAACGTAACAATTGCTCCTCCCGACCCACCCCCTCCAAATTTCCCTCACTCCTGAGACACGTTTGGTACCACCAGCTTGATGGGTAGATTCCCCCCCTGGCTCCCCCGAAGTAGCCACCACTGAAATTCACCCTACTTCCACATACTTACCCAATCGGGTTCAACACCCGCCCCCCCCGTTAAGGTCTGCCAGAGGTTTCCCGAGAAGAGCCGTCCACACCCACCGCAAATCCCCCAATTACTATCGGACCCGGCTGTCTTCCTCCCCGCAACCGCGGTTCCATTCCACGTCCTCGGTCCCTTCACAAGATTGTCTTATGTTTCCTCCCCAAGGCCTGACTACCCTGGGTCGTCCTGAAGGTCTGGATATCCTCCCCACATGTTTCCCCGCAGCTTGTCCGTACCACAGAACTCCCTGATCTTTCATCACATTCCACCAGACATATGGCCACCACTAATTTAGTTGGGACTGGTTTCACTTGGGTCTGCAGGAGGATGGGATTTTTAGTTTGACCGGTAATCGGTCCTGTTGCTCCGACCATGTCTCTTCTTGTTACTCCAGCAACCACCTCACCATCCCACCCCTACCAATTACCACCCTCCCCACCCCATCTTGAGGTTTGGACTCTGGCTTTTGTGGGGTTTGTAGTCATTGCACCCATGAACACCGCATTCCAAAACCCCGAAAGCACAAATGGGCAAAAACCATAGAAGGAGCGGTAATACAGCCATCTTACAAACGTTGGATTCGACACGGCCACCCTCGCCTTGCCGCGGTTTTTTCCCTCCGATTCAACTATGCCCGCCAGATGCAGAGAAAAACCACCCCCCCAGGGACGCACCCAAACCACCACGCAAAAACCGGCAACCTCTTCTGTGATGCCTCCACACCCGGTCCATAATAGCGACCCCATCGTTATTTAAAAGTGGTTCGACCTGCTCCAGGACCTGTTCTCCCAGCTTAATCTGATTCTTCATTTCACTCGTGATATCACCATAATTTTGTTTTTACACAATGACTCTATCTCCCAGAGCTTCCTTCCAAACCAGGTTGGATTGGAGATGTGCAATGTGCTGATATACAATCACAAACCATCAAAAAATGCCAACCCAAATACACACCAACCCAACAAACCCAACCCACCACCTCACACAACCAATACCAAATAAACACCAACCCCCATCCAATCATACCCAACCCATCTTCATTATCACCTATCCAATTAAAAAATCAATTCCCAAACTCACCAATCTCACAACCACCTACACAACTTACCCTACAACTCCACACACCTAATTATATCAATACCAACAACCAAACATTTACACATCCAATCTCCTCACACATCACAACATACCAAGTTTTTCTTATCATTAAATAACCAACCAATCGCCCCACTCAGCTATCCCCCCTAAATCACCCCTACCCATACAAACTCCCCCTTCACACATCCCCACCAAAATCTCAAACAACAAATCCACCATCCAAAACCCACTCATATCCCTCACACCACCTCCATAACTTCCAACCACCCACCACATATTCACCTCACTTCTACCTCTACACATCCCCACTTCAACCCCTTCCCACCCCACTCTCCA